>PUID01058902.1:5380-15785 GCA_002993905.1 Miscanthus sacchariflorus
TTCACTTAATCTTGCTTTTTGCCCTCTTCTTTCTTTATGTATTTTTGTGTTCTGACCATCATCTTTTTTTAGGCCCTTGTCACTCGTAGTCGGGAGAAATCCCGGTTCCTTCGGGAGCAAAAGGAATGCTGGGACCACCTCATCGAAGAGGCCTGGATGCGTGGGGATGTGTCCGCCTAGCTTGTTGCCGCCCAACCGAGGGTGGCTAAGCTGACTCCCCTAGCCGAGGAGGCGGCTAGTCTCCGGCTATGGGAGGCCGAGGCCCGTCGGTATGAGGAGGAAACAGAGAAGACATTCTAGGACCTGTCGGCGAGGGTGCGGCGAGATGAGGAGGAGGCTACCAGAGTCAGGAAGGAGCGGGACAAGCTGCTTCAGAGGGATGCTGTAGCCCGCCAACGGATCCTCAACCTCCTGGCCGAGGCTGAGAAGGAGCGAGACCTGAAGTTAGTCGCCGAGGAGAAGCTCGCAGCCCTGGAGTGGAGAGTAAGCCAGGATGTCAAGGTGGTTGCCTGGCTACGCAAGGAGCGAGATGAGCTGCTCTAGACTGCAGGGAGGCTCTACTTAGAGCATGGCACGGCCCGCGAGGAGCGCGACCAGGCCATCTGAGAGCACGATGAGGCGCAGTAGAGGATCAGCTCCCTCTAGGCCGAGCTCAGAGCCATGATGACCCGGAGGCTAGAGGCCGAGAGCGTTTCTGCTGGGCTGGCCATGGAGCTTGCCGAGGCATAGAGGAGCCTTTAGGTGGAGAGCGACGAGCATGATCTCCTACGCGCTGCCCTCGGAGTGGTCTGCGATGACCTAGAGGTGACATGGTCGGAGGGGACCAGCTCGCTTGTGGCCCGTGCTGTAGGTATCACGGCACGGGTGCGCCAGCTCGAAAGGAAAGCTCTTCACGCCAGGATCACCCAAGCTTTTGCGATTGCTCATTCGCATTACGCGGCATCAACTTGGAGACGATGAGCCTTGGTTTCGCACCTGGCTATGAAGCCTCCAAGCTAGATGAGATAGAGACGACAGTGGCTCCTATTGCGCAGGACCTGGCAGATAGAGTTGAAGACATAGTTCGCCTCCCTCTGAGGGGCTAGTTAGTCAAATAGATTGGATGAAAACTTATTGTAATATGTGAACAAGTGCCGATCCTTATGTATCATAAAAACAGTTTCATCATTTTGTTTTTTTGATTGAATTTGTTTCCTTCCCTTTTTGTATGCGAAAAGAGAAGGCTCACATATTCCGACCCTTCCATTCGTTAAGATAGTAGGGCCCAAGGTGTAAGAGGAGAACTTCGATCACGCTGGTGAGCAAAGGCACCGTAGCCGCCGAGGCATAGGTTTTTTGCAGTCCAACCAGACATGATCAATTATTCATTTCCACAAACCTTGCCGCTAGGATTAGCGTGAAGAAGAGGTCTAACGTGGCGACTATTTTAGAAAAGGTGTAGTTATACCTTTATTAGCCCTCGAGTGAGATCTGACCCTTTGCCGTTGCTGGGGTCGGATGTCATTGAAGATCGAGGAGAAGATAGCAAAACTTACTAAGAGAAAGCATCTCTTGTATTCATACGTACCCCCTCCCTAGGATCTTAGCTATCGTTCTGTGACCATGCGTTCGGTCTCCTCGCAAGTCCAACTTTACTCGAGCCCCCGCGCGCAGTGGGGATTCGGCCGAGGGTCGGCTCGTTTTTGTGACTGTCGCCCCATCTGAAGTTTCCGCAACCAGAGGGGTTGAGTTAACACCACTTGCCTCGGTGGCTTGATTGATGTGCTCGGTGAGCTTGCTAACGGGCATGTTCGAACGGAATTTGGTTGCATTGCTTGTGATGGGGTCGGCAAAGCCATCGTGTGGCATTCCGTTGCTCCTTAACCCGCCTTATAATAGATTCCCCCTCAATGGGGATTCTATGGGCTTGGCTGGAGGTTTGGATCGAATGAGAAGGTTGAGATAACCTTGTCCGCTTCTAGGCGGGACGGACAGAGGCCGCTGAGGCTCATATGTGTTTTCCCCCTGTCTCTTTGTTTGACACGAGGCAACCTCGGGCCCTCTGTGAGCCGGCCTTCGAACCTCGGTCTTTCGATCTAGGGTCGGGTGGCTCGAGCCCCCGAGCCCCATGGGGTTCAGTAGTGGTCAGCCGTGATTCGTGCATCACCCCGTCCTCGGTTTCCACAACTAGAGGGGCTGAGCTAACGACACTTGCCTCGATGGCTCGAGTGTCGCGCTCGGTGAGCTCACTAACGAGCATGTTCGAGTGGAATCCGGGTCCATCATTCGCTGACGGGGTCGGCAGAACCCTCGTGTGGCATTCCACTACTTCTTAACCCACCTCTCGGCAGATGCCCGAGCCGTTCGTTAGGCTTGGGTGGCCCATTGGCCTCTCATCAATGGAGATTCTGTGGGCTTGGCTCGATGTTAGAATCAAATGAGAAAGGTCGAGATGTCCCTGTCCGCTTCTGAGTGGGGTCGGGCAAAGCCCCTAGGGCTGATCTTAGTTTTTCTCCCCTGGCTCTGTTTGACATGAGACGGCCTTGAGCCCTTTGTGGTCTAGCCTTCGAACCTCGGTCGGTTGCCCCTCATATCGAATGAGACGACTACCGCTTCATGACATGACGCGAAGCATTGTGATGCAGCAATCGCATATGCGATGCTCGGATGTGTGAGATAAATGTATGAATGATTATATAAAGAAATAGTGAGGGTCGGTAATGTTACCTCAATGGCATGAGTGACGGGTTCTAGGAGTTCTTACCAGATATGTCCATGTGAGGTCTGGGTCCGACGTTCATGATGGGGTCGGTGTAACCTGCACGAGCCTCCCATTCTTTCGTATTTGTCATTCGGCAGCGGCCTGAGCCGTTCGATCGACTTGGGCGACCTGACAGCCTCTCCTTGATGGAGATTCTATAGGTAGGCCCCTCCATGCCCTTCCCAAGAAGGTGGAGGTTAAGGTTTAGAGTACGGCGACAAAGACTTTGATCGCGCTGGTGGGTAATAATGTCGTAGCCGCTTGGGCGTAGGTTCCTAGCGGTCAAACCAGGTTTACTCAAAGTTTGTGCCCGCACACCTTGCCTCTAGTTTTTAAATGTAAGGAGGGGTCGAGCAAAGAGAATGTCTAGCGAATAGACACTCCCGCCAGCCCCCGAGCGATGTTTGATCCCCTGCCATTGCTAGGGTCGGAGGCCCGGTATCGAAATTAATACATAAAGTAAGTAAGTAAGGATGCTTGTCTCTCGATGGCGGCTTGGAGCCATTCGATCAACCTAGGCACTGGTATTACCTCGATGGTAAGAGTGATGGGTTTGGAAAACTTCCACCGGATATGAGCGTGACCTAGTCTGCTCCTTACTTGTTTCTCGTTAGTGGCCAAGCCATCTGATCGACTCGTGTTACCTATTGAGACAAGTTTTTCCTGCGGTAATAGAGAATGAGAACAACCCACGTAAGAATTTAGTTAAGCAGATAAGCCAAGCGAAGAAAACTTGTCGCAACTGGACAAGCTTTTGAATTTTGGTCTAGCAAACGGTTTCTTAGCTATTCTCCCCCTTTTGCGTAAAGAGTTAGTGCATTCCGACCCTTTTCGTTTGTTAAAGTCATAAAAGCTCGGAGTGCGGGCGAGCCAATTCTGATTATGCTGGTGAGCAAAGGCACCGTAACTGCTGGGGCGTAGGTATCCTGTAGTCCATCCAGTTATACTGAGAGCTTGTTCCCATAAACCTAGCTCCTAGGTCCTAACATCAAAAAGGGGGGAGAGTACAGAAAATTTTTGCCGAATAGAAATGCTCATATCAGCCCCTGAGTGAGATCCGACCCCTTGCCATTGCTGGGGTCGAATGTTACTAAAAAATCAGGGAGTTGGATAACAAAACTAATAAGAGAAAGTGTGCACTTATTAAGGGTAAAAGCGACGTAGCTGCTCGATGTTCCAGGCATTAGCGAAGATTTCACCGTCGATGGTCTTGAGCTTGTAGGCACCTAGCTGGAGCACCTCCGTGATGACATATGGTCCCTCCCTTGGTAGGGAGAGCTTGGGGCGGTCCTTGTTGCTCTGTACAAGGCAGAGGACCAGGTCCCCGACGTTGAAGGCTCGACCCCGCACTCATTGGCTATGGTACCATCGCAATGCCTATTGGTACTTGGCCGAGCAGAGGAGGGCGACATCGCGTGCTTTGTCCAGCTGGTCCATGGTGTCCTCGTGGGACGCCTTGTCTCCCTGTTCATCATACGACCTGATCCTTGGTGCTCCATAGTCAAGGTTGGTTGGGAGGACGGCCTCAGAACCGTAGACCATGAAGAAGGGTGTGTAGATGGTGGCTCAACTAGGGGTTGTCCTCAGGCTCTAGAGTACTAAAGGAAGCTCGGTGACCCAGTGTGCACCAAACTTGTTCAACCGGTTGAAGATCCTAGGCTTGAGGCCTTGTAGGACCATGCCGTTTGCGCGCTCGACCTGCCCGTTTGTTCGGGGGTGCGTGACGGCGGCCCATTCAACCTAGATGTGGTATTCATCGCAGAATCAGAGGAACTTCTTTTCGGTGAACTACGTGCCATTGTTCGTGATGATGGAGTTTGGGACTCCAAAGCGATGGACGATGTCAAGGAAGAACATCACGGCTTGCTCGGACTTGATCGCAGAGATCGGCTGAGCTTCTATCCACTTTGTGAACTTGTCTATGGTGACAAGCAAGTGGGTGTAGCCTCCGAGCGCTTTTTTGAGAGGTCCAACTAGATTGAGCCCCGAGACTATGAATGGATAAGTGATGGGGATCGTCTAGAGCACTTGAGCCAGTAGGTGAGTCTACCGAGCGTAGTACTATAACCCTTTGCAGGTGCGTATGATCTGTTCGGCGTCGGCTACCACGATAGGCCAGTAGAAGCCCTATCGGAATATGTTTTCGACTAGGGTTCTAGGCACGGCATGGTGATCGCAGACCCCACCGTGGATGTCGCCTAGCAAATGCTTTCCCTGTTTGATGGGGATGCAACGCTGTAGGATCCTGGTGTGACTTCATTTGTAGAGTTCGCCCTCCACAAGAACAAAGGACTTGGTGCAACGTGCGAGCCATCAAGCCTCCGTCTTGTCCATTGGTAGCGTGTCACGGGGGAGGCAGTTGAGGTAGGGTGTCCTCCAGTCGACTAGAGGGTCAGGCTCTGTCGCTAGGTCCTCTTCAAGCTCCATGACTTCGAGGATAGATGGAGCCGACGTTTGGTCATCCCCCGAGCCTAGAACAGGTGGAGTGTCACTGGCTTGTTCCAACCCCTCATAGCGAATCGAGGGCTTGTGCTGGTCACTAGCGAAGACGCCCGTTGGCACCGGCTCTCGGCCAGATGCTGGTTTCATAAGTGCATCGAGCGCCTCATTGAGGCACCTCGGGATGTGATTGAGCTCGAGGCCATCGAACTTGTCCTCCAACAGATGGACTTCTCGGCAGTGTGCGGCCATCTTGGTGTCGTGGCTACTTGACTCCTTCATGACTTGGTCGACGACCAGCTGGGAATCTCCTTGAACGTCGAGGCGTCAGATGCCCAACTCGACGGCAATGCGCAGGCCATTGATGAGCACCTCATATTCGGCCATATTGTTGGAGGAGGGGAAATGGAGATGGACCATGTACCTCATGCGTACCCCGAGGGGTGACATGAAGACCAGCCCTGTGCCGACGGCCTTCTTCATCAGCGATCCATCGAAGTACATCATCCAGTACTCTTGATCGACGACTACTGGTGGCATTTGGACCTCTATCCATTCCACGATGAAATCAACCAATACCTAGGACTTGATGGCCGTCCGAGAGGCATACGCAATGCCCTGACCCATCAGCTCGAGTGCCCATTTCGCGGTTCTTCCCCGTGGCATCCTGGTTTTGGATGACCTCACTGTGGGGGAAGGATGTCACGACTATCACTAGATGTGACTCGAAGTAGTGGTGTAGCTTCCTCTTTGTGATGAGGACAGCGTACAAAAGCTTCTGGATTTGGGGGTAGCGGGTCTTTGAGTCGGATAGGACCTCGCTCATGAAGTAAATAGGGTGTTGTACTCTGAGGGCGTGCCCCTCTTCTTCCTGTTCCACTACTAGGGCGGTGCTAACCACTTGCGTGGTGGCCGCAATGTAGAGCAGAAGGGGTTCTCCATCGGTAGGAGGAACTAGGATCGGAGCCTTCATTAGAAGCAGTTTGATCATGTCGAGTGCCTCCCGGGCCTTGGATGTCCATTCGAAGTGGTTGGCCTTCTTCAGAAGTCGATAAAGGGGAGACCTCATTCGTCGAGGCATGAGATGAAGCGACTGAGCACGGCGAGGCACCCTATAACTCATTGCACCCCCTTTATATTCTGAATTGGGCCCATCCTTGTGATGGCTGAGATCTTTTCTGGGTTTGCTTTGATGCCACGCTCAGAGACGATGAAACCAAGCAACATGCCCCTCGGAACACGAAAACACACTTCTTGGGATTGAGTTTGATGCCGTTTGCTCAGAGTTTTGTAAAGGTC
Source organism: Miscanthus sacchariflorus (assembly GCA_002993905.1). Classification (NCBI taxonomy): domain Eukaryota; kingdom Viridiplantae; phylum Streptophyta; class Magnoliopsida; order Poales; family Poaceae; genus Miscanthus; species Miscanthus sacchariflorus. The sequence continues at coordinate 11,859 of PUID01058902.1, forward strand.
TGCTCAAGATCGGCTATGAGGTGGTCAGCCCACTTAGACTTAACCACAATGTCGTCAATGTAGGCCTCAATGGTCTGCCCGATGAGGTCCCCAAAACACTTGAGCATACAACGCTGGTATGTGGCCCTAGCGTTCTTCAGACCGAACGACACTATGATGTAGCAGAATGATCCAAAGGGGGTGATGAAAGATGTCGCGAGCTTGTCAGACTCTTTCATCACGATTTGATGGTAGCTGGAGTACGCATCAAGGAAGCAGATGGTTTTGCACCCCGAGGTAGAGTCAACTATTTTGTCTATGTGCGGCAAAGGAAACGGATCCTTTGGGCACGCTTTGTTGAGACCTATGTAGTCAACACACATCCTCCATTTCCCACTATTCTTTCATACAAAAATGGGATTGGCTAACCACTCTGGGTGGTACACTTCGTTGATAAATCCGGCCTCCAAAAGCTTTGTGATTTCCTCGACGATGGTCCTGCATTTCCCCTCGTCGAAGCGACGCAGGTGTTGTTTCACTGTCTTGGAGCCTAGGCGGATCTTCATGGCATGCTCAGTGACTTCCCTCAGAAAGCCTGACATGTCCGAGGGTTTCCACACGAAGATGTCTCTGTTGGCGTGGAGGAAGCAGACGAGCGCGCTTTCCTATTCAGAGGAAAGCGCGGTACCAATGCGCACCATTTTACCCTCGGTGCTCCTAGGGTCAATGAGGACCTCCTTAGAGCTTTCCGCTGGCTTGCAGGACCCAGTTGACCGCTTGGGGTCGGGTGCCTCTTCGGCGACCTCTTGCTTGAGGGCCGCGAGTTCTTCGGAGGCTACGATCGCTGCGGCATGATCACAACACTCGACTTCGCACGCGTAGGCATGCTGAAAGGAGGTGTCAACGGTGATGACCCCCCTAGGCCCGGCATCTTCAGCTTGAGGTAGGTGTAGTTGGGGATGGCGTGGTAGGTTCCGTGGAACCCAACCACTTCGAAGATAAGCGTCTCCATCCTATAGTTGAATGGACCCCCGAAGGTGACAGGCAGGTCGATCTGCCCTAGCAACATAGCCTACTTTCCAGTCATGATGCCATGAAAAGGTGCTCCGGTCGGCCAGACGCACGCTCGGTCGATGCCCATGGCGTCAAGCGTCTTGGCGTACACGATGTTGAGGTCGCTGTCTCCATCCATCAGCACTTTGGTGAGCCACTTTGTGCCGACGATTGGGTCGACCATGAGCGGGTATCTCCCTAGCTGCAGGACGCTCTCCGGGTGGTCGGTCTGATCGAAGGTTATAGCGGACTCTGACCACCGGAGGAAGGCAGGCGTGGCTGGTTCGGTCGCATAGACCTCGCGACGCGCGATCTTCTAGCGGCACTTGGAGTCATAGGCCTCCGATCCTCCAAAGGTCATGAGGCAGCCATTCGGTGTTGGAAAGCCGTTGTCCTTCTCCTCGGCGTCATCCGTGGTACGGTCGGGGTCCTTCCCATGCTCCCCTTTGTTGGAGCCTCCGGACAAGAACCGCTTCATGAGGGTACAGTCCTTGTACAGATGCTTGATGGGGAAGGCATGGTTTGGGTATGGCCCCTTGAGTAGTTTTTTGAAGTGGTTCAGAGTGCCCTCCGTGGGCTTCCGACCACCCCTGCGGTCAGCGGTGGCCACGAGAGAGCCCTCGCGCTGTTGCTTCTTGTTCTTCTTTTTGGCGGAACAATTGGAGGCGCCTTCGCCAGTGTCCTCGTCCCGCCTCGCCTTGCCATTCAGGCTATTGAGGATCGCTTCGACCGCTTCTTCTCCCGAAGCATGGCTGGCGGCGATGTTAAGGAGTTCCTTGGTGGTCCGTGGGCCCTTGTGCCCCAGCTTGTGAACCAAGGACTCGCAGGTGGTCCCGGATAGGAAAGGTCCTATAACGTCAACGTCGGTGATGTTAGGCAGCTCGTTGCTCTGCTAGGAGAAACACCAGATGTACCCACGGAGGGTCTCACCAGCCTTCTGTCGGCAGTTTTTGAGGTCCCATGGGTTCCCAGGGCGCTTGTATGTGCCCTGGAAGTTCCCCACGAAGATCTCGTTCAGGTCCGCCCAACTCTGGGTTCTGTTGGACGGATGGTGTTTCAACCATGTTCATGCTGAATCGGCTAAGAATAGTGGAAGGTTGCGGATAATGAAATCATCATTATCTGCACCACCAGCTTGGCAGGCAAGCCGATAATCCTTGAGCCATAGTCCGGGGTTTGTCTCCATAGAGTACTTCGGGATGTTGGTTGGTGGCCGGTACCTTGGCGGGAAGGCAGCATTGAGGATGTGTCGGCCGAAGGCCTGAGGCCCCAGCAGGCCAGGGCTCGGGCTTCGGTCCTCGCCGCTGTCGTTGCATCCGCCACGCCGAGGGTGATAGCCATGGGTAGATCCCTCTCCTGGGTCGTTGTGAGTACGCTTACAAGCATCGAGGGTGTTGCGTGCGTCTCGGTTGCGGCCAAGACGCTGATGCACTGGGACCGTGGCGCGCTGCCCACCACTTTGTGGCGCCTGGTGGACCGACACGTCCCTGCCGGGACGCTCTGAGAGCGTGCACTGGCTAGCATCGAGCTCGTGTCGTCGAGACAACGAGCTCTTGGACTGTTGCGCCGCTACACGCTCGAGCAGCGTGCGGATCTTGCGGTGGGCCTGACAATCCTCAGGCGTCGCGGCCTCTGGGAGGCCATGGAGCAAGGCCACCGTGGCGCCGATGTTCTGGCTCGCTCGGACGAAACAAGGGAGGGCTTCATCGTCGGCGATGATCCTTTTGTTCATGTCACGGGCCATGGCGCTTGTACGCCCGCCGTCTCCGTGGCGCTCGATTTCCCGATCGGGCTCCGCGCATTCCTGCTTGAGCTGGAGCCATGCTTCCTCGATCTCTCAGTGTTGGGCTTTTAGCTGCTCCACCCACATGTGAGGTGGAGCCGATGTCTCCCCCTCGACCTCGTCGTCAAGGTTGTTCGCCGGAGTATCCTCCTCCTCGCGGAATCTTTCGACGTGTACCTCGGGGGTACCCATCATGAAGCATTCACGAGAGGGATGATGGCTTCCCCTGCTAGAATCAGAGCCAGAGGGCGACTCTGGCGCCTCTGCGAGGAGGTTGTGGAAAGATTCTGCGATGTGTTCGATCACCCCCACGAATTCATCATTCGTGGGAGGCGGAATCATGTGTTGTGCCACAAGGTGGCTAATGGTCCCTGCGGCGTTGCGGAGATCGAACGGAAGCACTGTCGGGGCGCTCCGTATGAGGTGTTCCGGAGAGAGGGGTTCCCCTCCGGCGAGCCGCGCCATGTTGTTGGCGTAAGAGAAGGTGAGACGGCGCGGGTCCTGCCTAGACGGCTGGGGTCCTAGGGAGACGCCGAGCTGGCGCTCAAGCCTGTCGTAGTCGAGGCCAACGGAGGGGAGAGGTTGGATGGCGGCGTGTGCCAATGCCAACTCTCCTCCCACCATGATGATGAAGTCCAGGTCCCCGAAGCGCACGTGTGCGCCCGGGACCCAGCTGATACCGTGGCTACCAATCCTTGGCCTAATGTTAATGTCGGAACGCGCAAAGGTTCCCTACCTGGCGCGCCAACTATCGGTGTTTCGAGTAAACACCAACGAGTAAATTTATGTTATTATGTGTCTGGCCCGGATGGTATGCTAAAAAGACACAAGGTTTATACTGGTTCGGGCAAAATGTCCCTACGTCCAGTTCGTAGCTGCTGCTCGTGTTATTAGCACCAAAAAGTTCGTAGTAGGGATTACAAACAGGCGAGAGAGGGAGAGATCCCAAGTCTCTGATGGAAAGGTCGAATAGGCGTTGAGAGCTTGGTCGCTGCTCAGCTATGTGTGATGTGATGCGTGGTGTCTTGAATCGATCCCCCTCTTAGTGGGGTGCCCTGCCTTCCCTTTTATAGACCAAGGGGAAGCAGGGATTACAGATAGGAGAAAGAAGA
>PUID01058920.1:11353-22801 GCA_002993905.1 Miscanthus sacchariflorus
AAACCTAAATCCTCATATATAGATCATGCATGATTCGAAATTGAAAATAAAATTCAGTTAGTTGTGCAAAAGAAGACAACACTCTAGCCAGATTGACTTTGTCCTCGCAAGAAGAAAGGACAAACGAGCATGCTTGTGTTGCAAGGTGATACCAGGGGAGTGTGTTGTTTCTCAACATAAGCTTTTTGTGGCAGACTTTCGTTTTCAGGTGCGTGTCCGTAGCGATAAACAAGCTAAGATTGAAAGAATAAAGTGATGAAAACTGAAAGGGGAGACGTCAGATGTATTTAGGGAAAGGATTATCAAAGAGGGCTCTTAGAAGGAAGAAGATGACATAAACAATATGTGAAAGAAGATGGCAACCAACATTCGGAAGGTGCCCTAAGAGGTGTGTGGAATAACAAAAGAAAGTGGAGGCGAGGCTAAAGATACTTGGTGGTGGAACGAGGAAGTCCAAAAGACTATTAAGGAGAGTCGGTCGAAGGGTTAGCCAGACTATCGCGCCCTTAATCCAGGGACTTCACATACTCCTATGTTAGACTCTCATCACTGAAATATTGAAAGTAAGGCCTCATATTAGTAAGCCCTTTGCTAAAGTCTTATTGTCAAGCTTGCTCCACGATAAAAGCCTTGCATATCTTTTGGTGTCTCTTTTATTTACTCTATATCGAGTAAGTCTTACTGAGTACACTCGAATACTCAGGGTTGTATTCCACTTAGGTGCAGGTGAACCACTATATCTTGGTGCCATTCTTGCCCTTGTTGAGGGTCGTGAATAAGGTGTGTTGGCGGTCCTTAACTCCTATATTTTAATCACCAAATTAATTTAAAATAATAACATTTCATGCTACATTAGAGTAAAATATTAATTTATCTAACAAATTCCATGAGTTTTGATTCTCTAGACTTATTTTGCAGGATATACTTAAAATGCGCGGTAAAAGATATTAAATAGTATATATACAGCTTGATGAAAATTTGGCATGAAAGAAATTCGAAATTAGTTTCACATCAAAACAGTCTCGAACAATGATTTAGAGCGCATCATTGTGAAGAACTCGCCGACCTGATCGAAACGGATATATTATTTGCTATATTTAGAACTCAGAATAGAAAGATATTAATTTTTACAAGAGGTCAAGGGGAGCAACCAGCTACGTGAGTCAATGTCCATCTACAAATATAGCAGCTGCAACATGCAGCGATCATAGCCAATGTCAACGTACGGACGAGAGTGCTCGACGCGCAGGAGATAAAAAATGAAGCACGACACTCCATGCACGCGTAGCTTCTGCAGGCGGCGTGCAGGAACCACCAACCTTATGCATGCTATCATACAAAGAAGCACAATTATACTTCATCTCCACCATCAATTCAAGAGCGGTTTGATCTAAGGGTTAATAAGCAATGTCACATGGATTGATGACATGGTACAAGAAGTGCCCCTTATTCCTCCTCTCAGCTATAAATACCACCTCACTCTCTCTCATTCAACACACCACAAGGGCTCTCCTCATTCTCTTTGCCTTTGCCAAGATGTAAAAGTGTATTGGATTAGTTGGGAGTTAGGGAGAGATGCTCGAGTTCTGAAAGAGCCCTCAGAGGTCCGATAAATCTTGTATCGGTCCTATGTAAGACTCAAATACTTTATATTTATCTTCTCCAATTACTTGAATACCTTTCATGGTTATCTAGTTCATGCCTTAGTGGCTTAGCTAAGTATAGTTAGTATAGTGGTTTACATTTTAGCATGGGATCTCCGCTCGATCGAGTGCTCTAGTTATCATATGTGGCTAGAGTAGTAATCGATAGTGTAGACGTGGTGTCTAGACTATAGGTTACCTGAGTTTGCACCCAACCCCACGGATAGTTGTGGTTGCCCCAGAGGTGACAGCTCTGACCAGGCCTTTGTAGTCCACCACGTTAGGGTTGGTGTTTTCGTAGAGCTTTTGGCAGCCTTCCCCCGATCACCCCTTCCTAGTCTTTTCGAGGATCAGAAAGGTATTGCTACTCTGAAGTGTTAAGGTGTGATCGCTATGTCTAATCTTTGCTTAGTTAATTCCTTTGGTCTGCTCTAGAATAGAACCACAGTAATAGAGAAGTATAAAGGAACCTTGTCATCCTCCGTTGTCCTCCTAGCTTAGCTTGTCTATTGTTTTATCTTACCATGGAGTTTTCCTATGTGTGTCAAAATACAAAACTCATATTTTATCACTTACCCTTATATTAGTCTAGTCGGTATACTAGTTAGTGGATACATGATGGTCAACTATCAAGTTCTTTAACCATTGCTTCTCTGAGGATAAATACGATACTCTGGAATATTCTTGGGTGAAAGCTACAACATTATCCGTGCGCTTGCGAATTTCTCTGTTTGCGTTAACAAATACCAACAAGGTATCGGTGGGCTCGACTAATATTCTACATATCTCATTTTTGCTTTTGCTTGGAGGATGTTGTTAAATGTAGCACTATATTCCCAACTTATGGTTTGTAACCATTTCAAAACTATGTCAATATAACTTATCGAATTTGGAAAATTGGTATTGTATTATTTATTTGTGAACTTGGTTTGTAATATTATTTTCACTACAAACTTTATGTACGTAATTTGCATTTGCTTAATCGAGTACGATCTTGGTTGTAAAGTTGATTATCGAGGTCCTTCGTGACACTTTACGGACTACAGGTTTATATGGGTTGAAGTGTGAGCATGCCAATGCTCTTAGCAATGGTCGTGATACTTGAGTTGTTATAAATTGGACAGATCTGTTACAGTGTGATAGTGCAGGGTGTGCACACGAGCACACATGACATGTGTAGCTCCCGAGCCCCTAGTAGATTAGGAGGATCAGTCAGGGGGTCAAACGTACTATCAAGGTGCTAATCCAATGGTTTAGGTAACCCCTTGTTTGATATTCAACAAGTAAATAGTCTTTTCTAAACTTAATTATGTCGGCTAGCCGAATTTAATGTAGAACTAAACTATTCGATCTAGCCAAGACTACACACTTCTATTTATCATAAGGACCTTATCAAAGATCCTATGCAATGTTAAATCGCACAAGTGGCACTAGATAACTGTTATAAGTATGGCTACTCCAACGATGAACTAGTGCCACTAGATGGAAATTAACTAAGAAAATATACTAGATCTCTCTCTAATTTCACTTTGGACGATCAATCAAGCATGGGAATGAGTGGGAGGTGTTCTTGAGCCTAAACGGATTAATGGTTCATTTAGAATATCGTCTCTATCTCTGTGCCTTGAGCACGAACTCACAGACAAAGGCACGAAGTTGGAGAGAAGACACAAGGCACAAGCAGTGGATGATGGGAGCGAGGTGGAATCATGAAAGCAGTGTCAATCATCTGGAGAAAGGCAGAAGGGGCTGGATCGGATAAAGGGGGTTGTTGTGTTGAGCTAGGCCGTTGGAGGTACTAGATGGGCTACTTTGTTATAAAATACCTAGGCCATGCCTAAGGTTGCAGGCTCCCTCCTCCCCACCCCCCGCCTGCCCAACCCTAGGCCCAAATCCACCCATTCCTACTTACAAGCCACAAGCTTCATTGCAATCACTTGGAGGAACATGTTAGAAACCTAAGGGAGCCACAGACAATAGTAGCTACAAGGAGAGAATGGCCAACGATAGTGTTTACTCGAGGAGTATAGACATGCGCAGGGCTCGATTAAGAAGGCATAGGACTCGCAGACAAAAGCACAAAGTTGGAGAGAAGCACGAGGCACAAGTAGTGGATGATGGGAGTGAGGTGGAATCACAAAAGCTGTGTCAATCATCCAGGAGAAAGGTAGAAGGGGCTGGATCAGATAAAGGGGGTTGTTGTGTTGAGCTAGGTCGTTGGAGGTACTACATGGGCTACTTTGTTCCAAAATACCTAGGCCATGCCTAAGGATGCAACCTCCCTCCTCCCCACCCCCCGCTTGCCCAACCCTAGGCCCAAATCCGCCTAGTCCTGCTTACAAGCCACAAGCTTCATTGCAATCACTTGGAGGAACTTGTTGGAAACCTAAGGGTGTCACAGACACTAGCAGCTACAAGGAGAGAATGGCCAATGGTAGTGTTTACTCGAGGAGTATAGACTTGCGCAGGGCTCAATTAAGAAGGCATAGGACTAGGCGTGCTTGGTGTGGCTCTATGGGCTTGGTCTCGACGCGACAATGATCGCACAAGGCTGGCACATAAGACGGCCAATGCCATGAGCAAGCAGTCTAGATGTCGATGAACGTGTGGCAAGCAATTGATTCAATTCTTGGATATGGTTATCCATGTTGCTTGTTTGGTTAGATGAATAAGAGACCATCATGAAGATGAAAAGGTAAACTAATTTCCAAACAAGAATGGCATTTGTGCGTAGATATATGCATGGTTCAAGGCATGCTTCATATCAATAGTTAAATACATGGACAATGCATAACAAGAAATGATAGTGTTAAAAGGCAAGCTTCAAGAGATTAACTCTGCAAGGGGTGAATCTGTTGACACCAAAATTTGGTTCGAAAGGAAAAGACCCTGAGGTCAGAATTTGTCAAGGGAGAGCCAAAATATTCAGCGAGATCTGCTAACCAAATTGCCATCAAATGAGTAATATGACGTCATCATTCCAAGGGAATGGGCCCTATTGGCGAGAACGACAAGGCATGAAGCGAGAAGACACGACAGACTTCATAGAAGGGCAAAATTGAGGTCCAAGTTATCGTAATTTAGGAAGCTTTATTTTCTTTTCCAAGTTTGAGATCGGTCTTGTTCGATCTGGACTCGTAGCCAAGCCTTGGGTATAAATATTAAGCCCCAGCTATTGTAACAAACATCTCTCATTGATCAAACAAATAAGTACCTTTACTTTTCGGCTTACGCCACCCCTTAGGAGTAGGAGTAGAGTAGATTTTGATGAGTTCTTTGGGCAAGTAGGGCTACATCGGACGACCTGACCTCTGGCTTGTTTGTGAGTATCCGTTACGACTTATATTGTTACTTGTAAGGCTGCAACAGATGATTGATCTCTTGCAAGTCATGGTATAAGTTAGTTATCGATCTATATTGTTATTTGTAAGGCTGCAACAGATGACTGATCTCTTACAAATCGCGGTATAGATTAGTTATCAATTCGTATCAACCTTTACAAGGCTACAATAGATGACTGATCTCTTGTAAACATTGGTATTAATCAAAGTTATAGATATTGTGTTAAATAGTTTACTGTTTAATATAATATCACCTATTGCCCGATCTAGATAGAGATTTATTAGTCTTATTATTTTGATCTATCGTCTGCTATACATCTTTATGGTTGAATTCAATTCTTGATGTTAGATCCCATTTGATGGCTAATCTATCTCAATCCTGATCGTCCATGGTGGGTGTCGCGGGGTCAAAACCACGACAAGCATAGTTGTTCGAGTCGGTGTCAGAGTAGGGGTCTTCGGTGGCACGGGTGAACTCAAGAACACAAGAATCACGCAGAGAGGACACAATGATTTGTCCTGGTTTGGGCCAATTTGGTCCCTATGTCCATGAGTTGATGATCCTTATACTCAAAAGCACCCAAAATTGGGGATTTACAACAGAGTTAAATAGAGATTTAGTATGGGGTTAGCTTGGTGCTAATCCTAAGATTGCCTTGCCACTGGTGGAGCCTTCCCCCTTGTCAAAGAGGAGGAAGACAACGGGATGCGGTGGGGGAGCTCTCGATGCCCCTCTCTGGGTTGCCTTGCTCCCGATGCGGAGCGAAGGTGGATGGAATGGAATGGAGTGTCTGGTGATCGATCTCGGATCCCCCCTCCTCCTAGATATGACCTTATCCCTTATATAACGAGATAAATCAGGTACATGGTGGTTTGGGGGATCTAGTCTACGGTCTATGTGCACCAGAGTCTAGGAGGGTCTTTGTAGCAGGGCGCCGTGGATCATGGTGGTGTCTTGGAGCCAAAGAAGCCTTGGGCGTCATCTTGCTGCTCTATTCTGACACTCTGCATGTCAGGCTGTGTCGGCTTTGACCGGCCTCCCCTAGGTGGACCTTCTGGAGTCTTCTTGGTGGTGAAGGAGGTCGGCTCCAGGGGCTGACATGCGGGCTCGGAAGCCCCTGAGCCCCTAGAGGCCAAGGGAAAGCTTTGTCTTCTTGTGTCACACCCCGGACGTGACACTATCAGGGGAGCAGTTGGTAGAGCCATGCTTGGGGAGTAGCGCTAGGGAGCCCTCAAGCATCGGTAGCTCGGGGCTTGTCTTCTTATGCCCAGGCCTTGGCTGGCATCGTTAGCCGGGCAGGAGCCAAGGGGCGGGCCTAGATGTGCCATAGATCGAGAGCATGGGGCTCGGGCGAGCCCTCGAGCCCCAAGCGAAGGTCATGGCCAAGTCAGGCTTGGCCGGGTCCTAAAGGGTCGGTCGAGGGTTCTTCTTGGGTCAGGAACCATTGGACCTGAGGCTTAACATACCCATATGTTAGGATCTCGTCAGGAGCCCTTGAGCCCTTCATGTCCTCACTTGGGGTGATGGCGATGAAGGGCCAAATTCGATCTTGTGATGATCGAACCCTCCTTGGCGAGGACTGCTTCCGCTAGTAAGAGTGTTGCTCCCTGCTTGGGGCTTTCTTCTTCAATGCGATGGGTGTTGCTCGGCTATCGGGGATGAGCGAAGATGGTACTAGTCCCTTCATGAGTCTATGTTGCATGGGTCTTTGACTCAAGCGAGGGCTCGGTGAACTCATCTGGGAGTTGTTGACTTTAGGCCCGAGGGCACCCTCCTTTTTTATTAGAGCCTACCATGGGCCGGGTGATCAAGAGTGCTGGGCTCTGGCTCAAGGCCATCTGATCATCCGAAGAGCCACACCCTTCTTAGGGCTGCCATAGTAGGCCTTAATCCTCTCGAGCTGGCCTTTTGGGGCCGACCTCCTGTGGCCATAGATCAGGGAGCTAGGAGCGCTCCGAGCCTTGGATGGGGGCCCTCGTTGGGCCCACTACTCAGCGGCTCCCGACCCAACTCTAGGGAGTTGGTTGGTTTTGGGGATGCGCCACCCGAGCGCCCGTCAATCGGGTGGTCGGGTTGCTCTGTCTAGGGAGCCAGTGCAGCGCCCGAGGCCACTAGGACCTCGAAGTCTTCGTAGGCTTAGATGAGCCTTTAGCTTGGGGCTGATGTTCCCCCGGTGGGCTGGTCTGCCACGACAATAACCTCGTTGGCCAAGATTGCCACGCCCGTGCTACTAGTGACTAAGTCCGTTAGAACCCTAAGTTTACGGTCGTTTCATGCCTTGGTCATGTCCCCTAGGGGGGAGATTCTTGGATTCTCGACCAAGCCACTCTTATAGTTCCTGAGCCCGTCTATCGGTGCTTGGGGGCTCGTTGCCTTGCTCATTGGGTCACCATGAGCGGCTCGAGGTTGATACTCGGACATCACTTGTTCAGATGGTCGGGACGCTTCTGGGGTCCCGGCTACAGCCATGTGGGCTCGTCTCCCAAGCATCCCTCGCACTTTGGTATCCTTCTCGGGGTGACCTTGAAGCTCAGGGAAGCCGGCCTTGAACCCCAGGTGGCGCCCCCTTCTAGGGGGGCATCGCTTCTGCCCCATTGAGGGGCGGGCTCCTGCCAGGGGGTTAGAGGTATGATTAACAAAAAAATGGGAAGGAACAAGCTATGGATAGAAGTGACATAGCTGTTTGATGTTCCACCCATTGTCGTACTCATGTCCCGCCATGGTGCTAATCTTGTAGGCGCCCGGTCGAATCAGCCATGAGATGCGGAAGGGTCCTTCCTAGGGAGGAGGCAGCTTGTGGCTGTTCTTCGACGGGGCAGCTCTCCGAAGGACAAGATCACCTACAACAAAGGAATGCTCGCATACCGGTCTGGCATGATAGCGGTGAAGCCCCTGCTAGTAGCCGATAGATTGCACCACGGTGGTGTTCCGCACCTCCTCGAGCATGTCAACGTTCGCTTGGCATTGTTCCTCGGCCTGTTGCTCGTCGTAGAAGTGGGCGCGTAAAGCGTCGAAGTCAAGGTCAGAGGGGATGACCGCCTCAGCCATGTGGACAAGGAAGAAGGGGATGTACCCCATCGAGCGGTTCATGCTCGTCCGTAGGCTCCAGAGCAAGGAGGGGAGTTCATCCACCCATCGTCCGGCATGAATCTTGAGCTCGTTGTAGATGTAGGTTTTGATCCCCTATAGGATTAGCCTGTTGGCGCGCTCAACTTGGGTGTTGGACTCGGCGTGGTAGACCAAAACCCAATCCACCTGGATTTGCCAGATGTCATAGAAGTCTAGGAACTTGTGACATGTGAATTGGGTGCCATTGTCAGTAATAATGCGATTGGGAACTCTGAACCTATGGATAATGTCTTGGATGAATTTGGTCGCCCGCTTAGACTTGAGGTTGACTATGGGTCGGATCTTGATCCACTTGGTGAACTTGTCAATGGCGACTAGGAGGTGATCGAAGCCCCTTGGAACCTTCTTGAACTCCTCGACCATGTCAAGGCACCAGACCATGAATGGCTAGGTGATGGGGATCGTCTGGAGCGCCTAGGCCGGCAGGTGACTCTGCTTGGCATAGTAGTGGCATCCCTTGCATGTCTTGACGAGGTCTTAGGCGTCGGCGAGGGCGGTCGGCCAGTAGAAGCCGTGTCGAAAGGCTTTCCCCATGAGGGTGCATGGTGCCACATGGTGCCCACAGATGCCACCATGGATGTCGAGGAGCAGCTTCCTCTTGTCCTCTGTGGCGATGCACCGTAGGAGCACTTTGGAGGCGCTTTGGTGATAGAGCTACCGACAGAGGACTCGGTAGCTCTTGGCATGCCGAAATAGCCTATGAGCGTTGGTGATGTTGATGGGAAGGATCCCTGCTCGAGGAAGTCGAGGAAGGTTGGCCGCTAGTCTTCTGATGCCTCAGACGACCGAGTGGAGGCCTTGCTTGGTGCCCTCCTGATGTCTTGGTAGGCTGACTCTAGACTTGAAGGAGTGACGCCCTATTGCCCTGGGGTGTCGGCCATCGGCCCTGGGGTCACCTCGGGGCCTCGGTAGGTTGGCTGTCGGTAGCTCCATTGGGGGTGGCCGGCTCTTGTCTCCTGTGCTTCGCGGGTCACACCGGCGGGTTAGGGAGGGTGCCGACCAACGGCTCAGTACCCCACCAGCTACGCGTGGTGACCGCAAGCAAGCACTCTTGGGGGATGGTGCCTCTTCGGTGACATAGGTTGAGGTAGAAGTGGTGCCAGCCAGGGCTGGTGTCTTGTCCCGCTCGAGGCGGATAGAGGGGGCATCGAGGACGTCGAGGAAGACTTCATGCGGTGGGGGCTGCGAGAGGATGCCAGCCTTGCTAGGAAGTCAGCTTCCTTGTTGTCCCATCGGAGGACGTGATGGAGCTCGATGTCGTCGAACTTGTCCTCCAACTTCTGGACCTCCGCGCAGTAGGCCTCCATCCTCACTGAAAGGATCAAGATGCCTAAGAGGGAGGGGGGGGTGAATTGGGCTAATTCTAAATTCTTTGCAATAATTAAGACCTACACTTAGCCCACTTCACCCCTTGTGCGTAGAATGTGTTTCTATTATTCTCACGCACAAATGTTTTGCACCCTAGGTTCCAATCCTACTCTAGCATAGCAATTCTAGGAATGTAAAGACATGAAATGAATTGCTCAAACATAAATGCTCAAAGTAAAGAGAAGGAAAGGAACGCGGCGATGTTTTTCCAAGGTATCGGAGAGTCACCACTCCCCACTAGTCCTCGTTGGAGCACCCTCGCAAGGGTGTAGCTCCCCCTTGATCCACACAAGGATCAAGTGCTCTCTACGGGCTGATTCTTTGACACTCCATCGTGGTGAATCGCCCACAACCGCTCACAACTTGACTTGGGTCATCCACAAGCTCCGCCGGATGATCACCAACCTCCCAATCACCACCGAGCCATCTAGGTGATGGCGATCACCAGGAGTAACAAGCATAAACTCTCACTTGACCAAGACAAGCCTAATGAGAAGGGTGGATGCACACTTGCTACTCCCTATGCACTAATAAGGTCTTTAATCTTGTATTATCAAATCTCAATCACCTCACTAGGCTTTTGCTCTCCCTTGCACTCCAAAGGTGTTTCTCAGCTGAACAAATGGGCAAGAGACCTCCCAAGGATGAGTGGAGTAAGTATTTATATCCCCTCATTCAAAACATAATGTTTGGAGGTTGAGTCAACATTTTGTGGGTTGACCAAATGCTCTAGTCAGTTATACCCACCACTGTGTCAGAGAGAGCCATTAAGCTCTGACTGGACTCTAACTAGCGTCTGGTCAGCACTGACCGGACGCGTCTGGTCATCAAAAACCCTCTTTGGAACCTTATTGATGTTGACTGGATGCTGGTACCCAGAGTCCGGTCACTTCACTGTTAAGCGTCTGGTCTAGTACCGAATTCTGACCAGCGTCTGGTCAACACCCACTGGACGTGTCCGGTCATCAAAAACCCTCTCTAGAACCTTACTGATGTTGACCAGACGCTGGCACCTAGAGTCTGGTCACTTCACTGTTCAACGTCCGGTCAGTACCAGACGACTACAGTTGATTAAATGAACTGACCAGACTCACCCTCAAGCGCCGGTCACAACCAGACCAGCGTCCAGTCAATCATTTGACCCTCCATTCACATCCAACTCGAAATTCTTTGTGAATGAAGTTGACTCCAATTGATCTTAGGGCTATTCCTGAGCTACCTAGTGCTAGGTTTGAAAAGTGTGCACCACACCTAACCCACTAGACTCACCTAGTGTAAGGAAAATGGACCCTAGTCCCATTTACTTTGGATTTTGGTGTTTGATGACCAACACAAGCAAATTGGACTAAAGAATTTGCAAGTGTTTGTTCTGTAGTTCCATCAGGTGCAAGACATGACTTGGACGAAGATGACGTGATGATCCGATGATCAACACCATAAGCAAGACCTTAGAAGCACAAGAGAAGACCCAAGATATCAAGCAAAGTCCAAGCACGAAAATAGGAACCAAGCCGGACGCAAGATCGCGAAGAAACGAGCTCACAGAGGTGACCGGACGCTGGATCGGACGCTGGTGGAAAGTGACCGGACGCTCCGATCAAGAGGCTCGGCAACAACAGCGTCAGCAGTAGCGACCGGACGCTGGGTGCCAGAGTCCGGTCAACATCACTAATGTTCTAGAGAGTCATTTTTGTGACCGGACGCGTTCGGTCAGAGCTGACCGGACGCTAGTCAGAGTCCGGTCAGTAGCAGAAAAGCAGGATTTCGTCCCCAACGACTACTTTCTCAGTGGGGCTTATAAATAGACCCCCTAACCAGCCATTTGAGTTATGTGGAGCTGAGGAAACATATCAAGGTTGTTGATACACCATTTTAGTGATCTCTACTTGCATAGTGCTAGTGATTCATTAGGTGATTAGCGTAGGTGCTTTGCGAAGTGCTTAGGTTGATTAGACCACCGCTTATG
>PUID01058964.1:355-12765 GCA_002993905.1 Miscanthus sacchariflorus
GCAGGTCTCCTTTACATAGGCGCCGTCAGCCGGTTGTGGCATTCCACTCGGTCCTAGTGGACGGCATGGTCAGCAGACACCCCCATTGGGAGTCGTACGGGGGTTAGGTAGCATAGTGCCAGCACGTCCGGCACTGTTAGCGATTTGAGTTCTATGGTAAGGCCTATCATGGCCACAGGTCACGTCAGGACGCGCCTACTCCCTTTCTGATGTCAGAAGTTTGACCTTGGACTCGTTCTCTTAGATTTATAGCAGTTGGAGGTAGTATGTGCCCCATCAGGCAAGGCGGAGTCCCCCATCGAGGGGTCTAGTGAGGCGAAGTCCACGCCCGAGGGGGCGGGCGAGACAGAGCCCGCGTCTTCGGGATCGGGCGAGACGAAGCCCGTGTTCGAGGGGTCAGGCGAGACGGAGCCTGTGCCTGAGGAGTCAGGCGAGACTAAAACCGCGCCCTTAGGGTCGGGCACGACGGAGCTCGTGCCCTTAGGGTTAGGTGACACGGAGCTCGCGCCCCCTAGGGTCAGGCGATATCCAAATACACCCTTGTCCACTCGGGCGAGTTGGCGTTCATGGCCATCAGCTCCCTTCTTTCGAGTATCCCTAATACTGATACCCAACAGTAGCCCCCAAGCCTACAGAGGAGTAGGATACTCCTTTGAAGGCTTTTCCAGGCGGAAGGATTTTGAGGGTCTTGATCTCCCTTCATGGGCCATGATATATCTTGGTAGGGTCGTGATTCCTTTTTGTCGCGTTTGGACTCTTTGGGAGCATGCGGCTACGGAATTCGGGGGTTTGGAAAAAACCTTCTCTTAATTTCGATCCCCTCCTAGGATCCGATCGATAAGCCATTATCATTCGACTGCGTATTTGGTCTCCTTGTGAGTCCAACTTCCCCTAAGCCCCCGCGCGTAGCAGGGGTCTGGTCGAGGGGTCAGCTCATCTTGTGGTCGTCCTCCCTCAAGCGTTTATTCGATAAAATGGAGGGGCTGAGCCATGCCATGTTTTCGTCGATGGACGAATCATGGTGCTCGGTGAGCCGTTAACGGGCTAGTTCGAGTGGGGCCCCGACTTCCCATTCATGAGGGTCTAGCATGGGTCAGCTGGTGACCGACTCTAGATTCTTGGCGGCCAGTCCATATAGTTCTCTGGTCTGTTCAACCGGTCCCAAGGGCTTGTTGCCTTTCTTCGAGGAAAACCCATGGACCGTGCATTAGCCAAGACTTGAACATGGGTCAACATGCACAAGGCACTCACACACCCAGGTACTGGCCGCTAGCGGGCCCATCCCTTTCCACCCCTCACTCTAAAGGTGCCCTAGAGCAGCTGTGAACCCATTGGTGGGCCAACCTTCAAACTCCTGGCCTTAATGGGTCGTGGGAGTGTTTTTAGCTCCGTATCCCTTCTTACTTGTGGCTGTTGTCGGCCCACAGAGGGGGCGAACCATTGTTCGGCCCACCCTTCGAGGAGCGGCAGGGGGTGGCGTGCGCATGACTTTTAGAGGGGCAAAGTGACGAGGCGCGGCGGGCGCAACGATCGAGGCGGATGGTTCGCCTCTCACTCCACCTACCCCTATAACTAGGGGCCATTCCCTTCGTCTTTGATATGCCTAACCACAGCCTCGTCCTCATCGCTTCTCCGCTGCAAGCGCTCGGATCTATAGCTCTCGCTCTTCCACCGCTAGTGAAGTTCTCGTTCCTCCGCCCTTGCTTCCCATGGAGTTGTGGTATCACTCTGACATCACCCACGCATGCATGGAGGGCCTCGTCAAGCGTGGTCTTCTCTGTGGGAGAAATGAGGCAGTGGAGTGGCTCATTCCCAGTCGTGTGGTGGCTCCTACACCGCACGATAGCTAGGTCGTGTCCTTCACGCCCTTCCACGAGCATGGACTCACGATTCCTCCCCACCCATTCCTCCGAGGACTGCTGCACCACTACCAGATCGAGTTGCAGCACCTGAATCCCAATGGGATCCAGCAGATCATGGCCTTCATCACGTTGTGCGAAGGGTATCTAGGGATCGAACCCCACTTCAAGCTATGGAGGTACTTCTTCTCTGTCTCCCTGCACAGGAAAAGGGAGAGAAGTAGGGACCTATCGGTGCTGATGGGATGCGCAGGTATCCACCTCCGGGGCCACCGGTCCACCGAGTACATGACCTATTTGCTCTCAAGGTCCAACAAGGGATGGCACATGCTTTGGTTCTACATGAAGAACGATGCTGCCGCCCCGTTACCGGACTTCACCGGATGCCTAATCAAAGAGGCGCTGCCAGTGTGGGGGTGGGGACCTCCCGAGAAGGAAAAGAAGAGGCTCCGTGACCTCCTAGATGCCATCGCGCTCCTAAAGAACCATGGTCTCTATGGGGCCGATGTCATCAGGGCATATGATGCGAGGAGGGTGGTGCCGCTGTACGGGATGACGCCCGGCGCGCAACTCGATAGGACGGTGGTCGTCCAAGGGCCGCTCCGCGATAGCGAGGTGGCACAACGCATCAAGGAGGCAACGAAGGAGTCCGACACCGTGTTTCCTAACTTGGGACATCCCACGATGCGGCCCGACGTGGGTTTCGTGGAGCTACCAGTGGGGTTGGGCTTTCAAGCCTCCATCGTGCCATTGCCAGAGCATGCGGCCAAGAGGGCGTCAAACCGCACCACAGACAAGAAGTGGAAGAAGAAGAAGGATGAGGAGAAGGTGAAGCGATGGGCGAAGCTGGATCGAGGAAGGCGGCAGCAAGGTTCGGAGGGGGAAGAAGAAGAAGAAGGAGAGGGAGGCGATGGTTCCAGGTCTCCCGTCCAATAGGACGAGCTAGGAGGTGGGGACGAGGACTCATCTTTGTCGTAGGCAAGGCCCTTCCTGTGGCATGCCCCAGGGCAGGAGGGGGAGGATGCACCCCTAGAGCCGGCAGAATTAGGCCACTCTGCTCCGTCCGGGCCATTCGGTGCGCCCCTAGAGTCGGCGGGATCCGGCCGCTTCATTCCATCCGGGCCTTCCAAGCAGAGGGAATGTTCAAAATGGTAATATGCCAATGAGGTGCAACCGGGGTCGAGTGGACCGACCCCAAAATGTCACCATCTGGTGGCGTCGAGGTGAGCTAAGAATTTATTCGTTCCATCGCTCTAACGAATTTTTGTCGTAAGCTAACTATCATGTCCTTCGTAGCGTTGGAGGATGCGGGACTCTCCTGAGGCTTGCACTGAAGAAGACCCTCACCCTCCAGCAGACGAGCCAGGAGCCAGCTAGCGTTACGCTAGAGGCGAGCAGGAGTGGCGCCGAGGTGGCCGCGGCATCGACTGGAGGGGCATAGCCGGTGCCTGCGTCTGTGGGGGAGCAAACGAAGGAGGGCGCATCTGAGGTGTCCATGGAGAATGTGGTGCGGCCAGGTGTGGCCGCGATGTCACAGGGGGAAACGGCGTAGCCGGGGCCATCATCAGCGCAGGTGGCTACGAAATCATAGGCAGAAATGGCATAGACGGAGCCGTCATCTGCGCAGGTGGCTGCCTCTACGGTGGGGCAGATGGAGGAGGACGCACCCGAGACGTCCATGGCGGATGTGGCATAGCCGGGTACGGCCACGATGTCATAGGAAGAGACGGCGCAACCATGCCATCGTTCATGCAGGTGGCCACCTCTACGGCGGGGCGGATGGAGGAGCACGCACCCGAGGCATCCATGGCAGACATGGCATGGCCGGGTGCAGCCACAACATCACAGGCGGAGATGGTGCAACCAGGTGTGGCAGGGCAAATAGGAGAGGGCACACCTAAGGCGTCCTTAGAGGATGTGGCGATAAGACCCACCCCCTCTACTGCCGGAGGGGCCACTCTAGAGGAGTTGCTACCGCAAGAGGGGTCGGTGCCGCTTGGGATCGGCGCGGAGCCATCTCGGTCTCTGGTCCGGGTGCGCGGCAACCCGCACTCGTGGGGAGAATCCCAGATCCGGTGGCCGGCCAATAGGACTCGGGGGCGACGCTTTTTGCCCTTGATGACGCCGTGGAGGAGAGGGAATGGGAGAGCGTCCACACGGAGGTTGGGACCGTGGTTTGTGCCCTGACCACCGCGTTGAGCTCGTTACACGACGTCGTTGGCCCGGTTGGCTAGGTATGATATGACCGTGTTTTCGACTCTCATTTTCCCTTTCCGCGCCTTTAAGACTTGTCGTCTCCGTAGTCCCATATGGTCCGCAGCCAGGAGAAGTCCCAATTCCTTCATCGCGAGAAGGACGTTTGGGACCGCCTCGTCGAAGATACGTGGCAGAGTGATGGGCTAGCCGCATAGCTCGCCGCCACCTGTCAGAAGGTGGCTGAGCTTGCCATCGCCACGCGGGTGCTGGCCAACCTCTGAGACAGGAAGACGGATGCTCGGGAGGATGCCTGCGAGGCCGAGGAGAAAGTCATGACCCTAATCGAGACAACGCGCACGGACGCCGCGGAGTCTGAGCGGCTATGGAAGGAGCGGCATGATTTGCTCTAGGCCATAGAGGGGCTCCACACGGAGCACGACTTGGCTCCCTAGGAGCGTGCCGATGCCCAGCAGCAGATCCACCTCCTCGAGGGTGAGCTTGAGGGAAAGAGGGACGTGAAGGTTGCGGCCGAGGGTGTGTCCGCTAGGCTCGCCATGGAGGTCGGTCAGCACCAGGAAGAGGTCCGACGTCTTGAGGCTGAGGTGACCCAGCAGTGCGATGAGGTGTGCAAGCTTTGGGCTGACATGGACGGTAAGCCTCCAGTTTCCCTTGTTTTCTTTCTCCCTAGAATCCGTGGTAGGCCTTTTGACATGGTCGGTATGTGACTTGGACAGGTCTCGGTGACAAGCTTGGGGCAGAGGTGACGAAGAGCCATGGCCTACAGAAGGAGCTCGTCGAGGTGAAGGCCTCCCTCTTGAAGGAGAGCGATGACCATGATACCCTACATGTCGCCATCCAGCTGGTCTGCGATGACCTCGAGCTAGCCCCGGAGCAGGAGATGAGCTCGCTCGCGGTTTGCGCCATCCGGATTACGGATCGGGCGCGTGAGACCACGAGGAACGCACTTCGCTTTGGTGTTCATCGATCGCTCATTCTCACTACGAGAACATCGATCTGGCGACGATGAGTTAGGACTTCGTGCCCGGTTACTCCGAGGCCAAGTTGGAGGAGATCGAGGAGACGGTGGCCCCCCTGGCATAGGATCTAGCTGTAAAGATCAAAGACGAAGTCATCCCCCTGAGGGGTTAGTTAGTTGGATGAGTCGGGCGGTGAACTTGTAATAAATAGACAAGTCTTTAATTTTTGTTTTGGCCGAACAGACTTTTGGCCCTTCTCTTTTTTTTATGTATAAAAAGGTTGATGCGATCCGCCCCCTTCTGATGTTAAGGTTGTAAAGCTCGAGGTGCGGATGAAAAAACTCTGATCACGCTAGTGAGCAAAAATGCCGTAGCCGCTGGGGCGTAGGTTTCTTGCGGTCCGACCAGTTTTACTCAGCGTTTATTTCCGCGACTCTTGCTTCTAGATCTTAACGTAAGGAGGGGTCGGGCGCAAAGAATGTTTCTGAGTAGATATATTCTTATCAGCCCCCAAGTGAGGCCCGACCCCTTGCCGTTACTGGGGTCGGGTGTCACTAAAGATCAAGGAAACGATAGCGACGCCGATAAGAGAAAGCGTTTTTGTGTTTCAGAAATATCATTCTTAATTTTCATAAGTACGCGCATAGACTAGGGGTAAAAGCGACGTAGCTGCTTGATGTTCCTGGTGTTGGAGAAGACTTTGTCGTCGATGGACTTGAGCTTGTAGGCGCCCGGCTGGAGCACCTCCGCGACGATGTACAGTCCCTCCCATGGTGGAGAGAGCTTGTGGCGGTTCTTGTTGCTCTGGATGAGGCGGAGCACCAGGTCCCCGACATTAAAGGCCTGGCCCCACACATGGCATTGTCCGCCGCCATCCTTCCCCTCGGCGTTGTTTGCCGCTGGCTTAGGCTTCTTCCTCTGGTCCCCCTTTTTGGAGCCACCGGACCGGAAATGCTTCATGAGGGCGTAGTCCCTGTATAGGTGCTTGACGGGGAAGGCGTGGTTCGGACACGGCCCCTCAAGTAGCTTCTTGAAGTGGTCGGGAGCACCCTCGATGGGTGCCTAGCCGCCTTTCTGCTCGGCAGCGACCACGAGCGAGCCCCCGTGTCGCTGCTTTTCCTTCTTGTTTGGGTGGTAGGAGGTGCCCTCGCCGGCGTCCTCATCTCGCTTCGCTTTGCCCTTGGGGCGGTCGAATATCGCTCCGACCACCTCCTCGCCTATGGCTTGGCTGGTCACGATGTCGAGGAGCTCCTTGGCGATCCAAGGGCCATTGCATCCTAGCTTGTGGACCAGGGACTCATAGGTGGTCTCGGACAGGAGGGCTCCGATGATGTCGGCGTCGGTGACGTCGGGCAACTCGTTGCGTTGCCTGGAGAAGCGTCAGATGTACTCGCGGAGAGTTTCCCCAGACTTCTGTCGGCAATTCTTTAGATCCCAGGGGTTCCTCGAACGCACGTAGGTGCCCTAAAAATTTCCCACAAAGATCTCCTTTAGGTCCGCCTAGCTTTGAATCCGGTTGGGCGGATAGTGCGCTAGCCATGTTCGTGTCGAATCGGCCAGGAACAAGGGGAGGTTGCGGATAATGAAGTAATCACTATCCGCACCGCCGGCTTGATAAGCAAGCCGGTACTCCTCGAGCAACATGCCAGGGATCATTTTCCCAGAGTATTTCGTGATGTTGGTCGGTGGTCGATACCGTGGCAGGAAAGCCGCGTTGAGGATGTGTCGACCGAAAGCCTGGGGCCCCGGCAGATCAGGGCTCGGGCTCTGGTCCTTGCTGATGTCATAGCGTCTGCCACGACGAGGGAGGTAGCTGCGGCCGACCTCCTCTCTCTTGTCCCCTGTCCGTGCCTACGGGCGTCCAGGGTGTTACGGGCGTCACGGTTGGGGCCGAGACACTCATGCACCAGGACCATGGCAAGCCCCTGCCGTCGCATGGCGCCTGGTGGACGGATACGTCCTGGTCATGTCCTGAAGACACGCGCTGACTGGCATCGAGCTCACGTCATCGAGACAACGAGCTTTCCGCCTACTGCATCGCCACGCGCTGAGCAGCGTGCGGATCTCGCGATGGGCCCAACAGTCTTCAGGTGTCGTGGGCTCTGGGAGCCCTTGGAGTAAGGCCACCGCAGTAGCTATGTTCTGGCTTGCCTGAGCAAAGTGCGAGAGGCCTCCGTTGTCCTCGACGATCCTCCGATTTACATCGCGGGCGATGGTGCGCACACGGCCACCTGTCTCCGTGGTGCTCGATCTCGCGCTCGAGCTCCACATGCTCCTGCTCCAGCTGGAGTCACGCATCATCGATCTCCTCATGCCGTGCCCTCAGCTGCTCTACCACAGGCGAGGCGGGGCCCCTGCATCTCCATCGACATTGTCGTCGGGGTCATTGGTAGGAGTAGCCCCTCCCTTGTGGACGCTTTCTACGCGCCCCTCAGGGGTGCCTACCATGAAGCATTCTCGCAATGGGTGATGGCTTCCCCTGCTGGAGTAAGAGTCGGATATCATCTCTGAATCTCCCGTGATAAGGTCGTGGAAAGATTCCACGACATAGTTCGTCATACCCACAATTTGTCATCCGTGGGGAACGGGTGCATGCGCTGGGCCGCGAAGTGACCAATGGTCCTTGCGGCGTTGCGCAGACCAAACGGGACCGCTGTCGGGGCGCTCTGGGTGAGGTATTCCGGGGAGAGCGGTTCCCCTCTAGCAAGCTGCACCATGACGTTGGTGAACGAGAAGGTGAGGCAGCGTAGGTCCTCCCGTGACGGTCGAGGTCCTAGGAAGGCGTCGAGCTAGCGCTCCAGCCTCCCGTAATCGAAGCCGAGGAGCTGGTCGCTCCCGGGGGCACGGGCCCCCGGGGCGTGCAACCGCGGCTTCTTGAGGGCCTCGACGGTTGTATCGAGGCTGGTGGAGCGAAGAAGTTGGACCGGGTCGGGAGCCCGCGCCAGCTCTCCCTCCACGATGACGACGAAATCCAGACTCCCGAAGCGCACGTGTGTGCCCGGGACCCAACTCACGCCGTGGCTAGCCATCCGTGGCCTGTTGTGGACGACGAGACGTGCAAAAGGCCCCTACCTGACGCGCCAACTGTCGGTGATTCGAACTGCCGGCTAGTAAATTTGTGATTGCGTGTCTGGCCCGGATGGTGTGCTCGGAGGACATAAGGATTTATACTGGTTCGGGCAGAATGTCCCTACATCCAGTTCGCTGTTGCTCGTGTTACTGGCACTAGTTTGTAGTAGGGGTTACAAACAGGCGAGAGAGGGAGCAGGTCCCAAGACTCTGGTGAAGGGGTCGAATGGGGTTGAGTCTGGTTGTTAAAGTGTCGAGACATCCCCTTTCGTGGGATGTCCTGCTTCCCCTTTTATAGATGAAGGGGAAGTCGCAGGTTACACGAGAGAGAGAGAGAAAGCGGGGAGAATGAAAGCCTCTGGAGTCGTGGCGCCATTCATCTCCTTTACGCGGGTCCCGCCGGTCCTGTAGACGACGCCGGGGACCGCTCCACATCGCGACCCTGTTCGTCACTGGCGCCATACGTAGGCGCCGTCAGCCGGTCGTGGCGTTCCACTCTGTCCTGGCGAACGGCATGGTCAGCAGACACCCCTGTCGGGAGTCGTACGGGGTTAGGTAGCACAGCGCCAGCACGTCTGGCACTGTTGGCGATTTGTGTCCTCTGGTACATGGCCGCAGGTCACGTCAGGATGCGCCCACTCCCTTTCTGATGTCAGAAGTTTGACCTTGGACTCGTTCTCTTAGATTCGTAGCGGTTGGAGGCGGTACGGGCCCCATCGGACGAGGCGGAGTCCCACGTCGAGGGGTCTAGCGAGGTGAAATCCGCGCCCGAGGGTTCGGGCGAGACAGAGCCCGCATCCCCGTGATCAGGCGAGATGGAGCCCGCGTCTGAGGGGTCGGGTGAGACAGAGCCCGTGTCCCCGGGATTCGGCGAGACGGAGCCTTCATCCGAGGGGTCGGGCGAGACCGAAACCATGCCCTCGGGGTCGGGCGCGACGGAGCCTGCGCCCTCGGGGTCGGGCGACACGGAGCTCGTGCCCCCCGGGGTCGGGCGAGATCCAAATATGCCCTTGACCACTCGGGCGAGTCGGCATTCGCGGCCATCAGCTCCCTTCTTCTGGGTATCCCTAATATTGATACCCGACACTTCTCTCCACCGCGATTCTTCTTCCCTTGCCTCTCTCGGTAGCCAGGACAGGAAAAACCCGCTTCTTCACCTTGCTTTGCTCGCTGGTGGGATCTTGCACAGCCGCATCCAGTTGACAATGGGCAGGCATCAGAGCTCGGCAGCTCGCACACCTCGGCCTTGCCGACCAGCTTGCATACGGCCTCTCTCTCGCGTCCTGCTAGCTAGTTGTGGACTCACTCCGCCCAATACCATCGACGCGAGACGCGTCCCTTGGCAGCCGGCGATTGGTGGCACCAGCGACCGGGTGACTCACAAGCCGGCTGCTACGAGCAACTGCTCCTACTCCGTCGGGTCTTGGGGAGGAGCTCACGGCAGCTGCCCAAGTTCCCTGGGCGAGCACCAACACCGACAGATCCGAGCACCATTGGACTCTGGCATTTTTTTTTTGTCTAGAAATTTTGTATTCCTGTGCCTCTTTTAATTTTTGTCATGTCCTGATTTATATTGGCCTAATGGGTACTCTGATTCTCTTTTCTATTTGATTAGGATTTATATTTGGTACTGAGGAGGGATTTGTGTAGATTAGGATTCCTACTCATGTTATCCCACGAATTTCATATTTTTTTTTTGAGAACGTCATATCAAACACGAGCGAGGTGCCATTGGGCTAGGGGGCGTCATATCAAGCACGAGCGACTGTAAAGCCACTGTAAACGCGGATCAGGACAATTTTCCGTCACGGAATTAGTCAGGGGTGGCCATTGGTCGATTCCTCCTTCGCTTTTCGTCCTTTTCTTTTCTTTGTACGTCAACCTTAGTGGCGTGTTGTATCTCAACTCAGCAGAGGGGCCGACTATGAGGCGGACAAAACATCCTCTGTTGGAGTCCTGACGCGTTTGGTAAGTGACGCGGTTAGTATTCTTTCCATCGTTTTTTTTTTTTTTGTACGGCTTTTCTGGTACACACGGAAGACACGGAAGCGGTAAGGAGGATTAATTAGAGGGAGGCAGAAAAAAAAAACCGGTGCCAGCGGGAAGTCTTTCCCGGAGTAGAGTCGGAATAAAAATTGGTCGAAATCGAGAGCTACTCGGACTCGGCCCAGGTGAACGCATCGGACAATCTGCCGGTGAGCACCGGATTGTCTGGTGCTCACGTTCCTGGAGGGCTGCTACTTTTAGGTCTGAACTGAATCTTATTGTGAAATCCAAGCGTAGGATCATCAGCAAAGTTCAATTCCATCTCTCAACCATACTAGAGCTCATTACACAATAATGTTTTGAAGTGTTTACAGCCTTGCTACACACAAATACATTTGCTACTTGTAGATGCCAAGGGATAAATGCATACATGTATGATAGGACAATAATTTAGAAAATACTTCACATATGTATATATTGGGTTGGAAAATAGCACATGAAAGGCTGCACCCCTGTTATATTGTGGCAAGGAAGATGCATGTATTGAGTATATCATGTTGCCGTGCTATCTTCACAGGCTTTGTCGTGTGGGATGTCGAGGAACTCGAGGTGGTACAGGCCATCATCGGCGTGCAACCACCCTTTCCCGGCGATTTTACCGCTGCTCTGCTCCATGACAGAGCACTGGCCGCCGCCGAACATGACGAGGTAGCCTCATTCAGCAAGCTGCTGCACGGAGACCAGGTTGAGTCCGGTACAGAGGTCTGGGACACACCGCGCGTTGGGGATATGGAAGTTGTCGGAGGATATGGTGCCGACCCCGGCGATGGTGAGGACTCCCGTCGTGCGCCTGGTAAGCTGCGGCGGCGGCGGCGGCGCTGCCTGATGGAGTAGTGGGCGTTGTTCTGGACCTGAACGACGGCGAGAATAATGACACGTCGCCGACCACGTGGGAGGTTGCCCACGAATCCAAGATGAAGACAACGCTGGTACGTCGAGGAGGCACGGCGCTTGCCCACGACCTGAGGCCCGGCGTTTTCATCTGCGAGAGATGCACTCATGATTGCTGTGCTTGGATCGCTCGTCTGGGCTGCTGGGGCTGTCTTGTTTGGCATCTTTAGCAATATCTTGCTCTGATGATCCCGTATAACAGGTTTTCGCTACTTGCAGAAGCCTTCGTTTTGGTTGCTTCGGTCTGCCAAAACAATTCAATGCGATCGATGATCCCGTATGATCAGCTTCAGCGATCGATGCGCATGGTGCTGAACATGCTCAGCAATCAGCATCATCGGGGTAATAAACGCATCTCCTCATATCAGGAGATACTGAGACACAGGATTGTTAAGGGCGCCCTTCTGGCGTGCGTACCTGGTACAAAAGAAGATGTCGTCTGGTGCCAGGTAACCGATCTCCGATAAGAGAAATGTTTCCAAGGAGGAGGAGGAAGCAGGAGGTGGCGATGCCATGGCGGTGAGAATGAAACCTCTGTTCAAGAAGTATGTATGGCAAGAAGACGATGGAAATCGTCAGGTACTCAGGTTACAGACGAAGAGTTGAGCGGGTAGCTCCCACGACTCCGCCGGCCGCCGAGCCAATAGCCCTGGTGGCGTGCCGGCCCGTAGCTCCTTTGTGACTTGCTCAACGGTTTATTGCTGCAATGGACGACTTGGTGTGCTCGCTCAATGAGGAATTCAGGAGGAGGGTGAGAGAGAGTTGCTTATACTAATAATTACATTTACTAAGCACGGACTACCAGAGCTGGGTTTTTTCCTGACGGCCAAAAACCGTCAGGAAAAGACAAAAAACCGACAGGACTTATATTCCTGACGGGCAGCCGTTAGGAAAGTGCCGACAGTAACAGCTCGACATGAATGATTGTCTTCTCACTATTCCTGACGGCGATTCCTGACGGTTTACATCTGACCGGTCAAAATTGACTCTTGTCGTAACAGCCGTCAGGAATAGCTCCCGAACAGGAGCCCAACTGTTTTCCTGACATTTGAAGCTGACAGGAAAAACTAACCAAACCGTCAGGACCAAACCTGTACCAGAATTATCTCATAATACCTTAATATAATCAAATATTGCATAATATAATCAATAACTGTGCAATGTATTATGTTTATACATCCACTAATAAGGCACACCGGACATTCAATTCAACACAAATAATCATGAGGAGCTTGTAATTCATCACAACTTATAATTTATCACAAATTCACAGGTCAATCAATCCAAATGGCACTTACTGCTTTGTACAGATTCATTGTTCGCCAAACTAGGAATTCAAGTTCCTATACAAGTCTAGCTCGTACAGACTGAG
>PUID01058969.1:483-12962 GCA_002993905.1 Miscanthus sacchariflorus
GGAGCCAAGCTCCAAGAGTAACAAACACAACCGCCGGCCAAAACGTGAACCAAGTGCTCTTTTGAGTTGGAGAATCAATGGAGATGCTCTCTAATCGAGTTTTAGACCCTTTTCTCTCAAGGATTGATAGAGAAATCAATGAATTTGCTTAAGGGCTCAAGGTCAACAATGGAGGGAGAGAGAGAGGTTCCTTTCTATTTTGGATGAGCTACAGTGAGGAAGAAGAGGTAGAGAGCCATTGGGGAGGAAGGGGAAGGGTATAAATACCCCCCTAGCCCCCAACGGCCACTTAAGTCGCAGCAGTGCCACGGCTTAAGTGCGGCAGCGCCGCACCATGCAAGACAGCAAGGGTAAGAGTGAAGTGTAGATTGTCTTGGCTGTGAATATGAGGATGCATGTGTAGGTTTGAGCACTTGGTAGTACATGTTAGCTTAAGCATTGTGTCTCCCTTTATAGTACAACTTTTTCTATACTCAAATTCAAAATATAAAAGAATTTAAACCACCTTTGAGTTTGAAGCCATCAACATTTGTAATTGGTGGCTCCTCCATTTCGTGTAGCATCCTCAAATATAAATTCCCTGCTTGTCATCTCGATAAATCTCATTAGTTCTCTAATTACGTAGTTATTATCACCAAAACCCATAATTAGGGCTTGATTGCACTTTCAGTATCCCTTCTTACCTGCAACGATTTTTAGCCCATCGAGGGGGCAAACCGCATTTGGCGTGCCCTTCGAGGAGCGACTGAGGGTGGCATGTGCACGATTCCTAGAGAGGTGATGTGATGAGGCACGGCAGGCGCGTCAATCTAGGTGGACGGTTCACCCCTCGCTCCACCTTCCCTTATAAATAGCGGCCTTTCCCTTCGCCTTTTGGTAGGCCTAACCGCAGCCTCGCCTTCTTCGCTTCTCCGCCGCCAGCACTTTAGATCTCTTGCCCTCGCTCTTGCGCTGTCAGCGAAATCCTTGTTCCTCTGCCCTTGCTCTTTCACCATTAGCGAAGCTTTCATTCTTTCGCCCTTGCTTCCCATGGAGTCGTGGTATTGCTCCGATGTCACCCACGCGTGCCTAGAGGGCCTTGTCAAGCACGACCTTCTTCGTAGGAGGACCGACGTGGCGGAATGGCTTGTGCCCGATTGTGAGGAGGTGTCGGCACCCCCTAATGGCCACGTCGTGTCCTTCACGCCCTTCCACGAGCATGGACTCATGATTCCTCCCCACCCGTTCTTCTAGGGGCTACTGCACCATCACTAGATTGAGTTGCAGCACCTGAATCCCGATGGGATGTCACACATCACGACCTTCATCGCGCTATGTGAGGCATATCTGGGGATCGATCCCCACTTTGAGCTGTGGAGGTAGTTCTTCTCCATCTCCCTGCTCAATAAGAGGGATAGAGCTGGGGACCTGCCGGTGCCGATGGGATGCATGGGAATCCACCTCTGGGGGCAGCGGTCCACCTAGTACATGCCCTGCCAGCTGTCGCGGTCCAACAAAGGGTGGCATGCGTAGTGGTTCTACGTGAAGAACGACGTCGCTGCCCCCTTGCCGGACTTCACCAGACGCCTCATCGAAGAGGCGCCGCAAGTGTGGTCGTGGTGACTTCCCGAGAAGGAAAAGAAGAGGATGCGCAATATCCTTGATGCCATCGTGTTCCTAAAGAGACATGACATTCACGGGGCCAGTGTCATCGGGGCGTATCACATGAGGAGGGTGGTGCCGCTGATGGCGCGTGCCATCCCGCTATACGGGATGACGCCCGACGCGCAGCTTGACGGGGTGGTGCTCGCCCAGGGGCCGCTCCATGACAGGGAGGTCATGCAGCGCATTAAGGAGGCGACAGAGGAGGTCGATGCCATGTTCCCAGTCTTGGTACATCCCATGATGCGACCGAACGTGTGATTCATCGAGCTACCGATGGGGTTGGGCTTTCGAGCCTCTGTCGCGCCGCTGCCAAAGCACACGGCAGTGAGGGCGACGAACAGCGTCGCAGATGAGAAGAGGAAGAAGGAGAAGGATGACAAGAAGGGGAAGTGGCGGGCGAAGGAGCGGGCGGAGCTGAACCGAGGAAGGCGGTGGTAAGGCTCGGAGGAGGAAGAAGAAGAAGAAGAAGAAGGAGATGGCTCTGGGTCGCCCATCCAATGGGATGAGCTAGGAGGAGGGGACGAGGACTCGTCTCTGCCATAGGTGGGGTCCTTTCCCATGGCATGCCCTAGGGTAGGAGGGGGAGGACGCGCCCCAAAGCCAGCAAAATCAAGCCTCCCCGCTCTGTCCGGGCCTTCCTTGGCGCACCCGAAGCCAGCGATAACTAGCCTCTTCGCTCCGTCTGGGTCTTCCGAGGCACCCCTAGAGCCGTGATAACTGGCTGCTCCACTTCAATCGGACCCTCCGAGCAGAGGGAGGGTTTGAAGCGGCAATGCGCTGACAAGGTGCAGCCGAGGTCGGGCGAACTGACCCCAAAACGTCATCGTCCGGTGGCGTCGAGATGAGTTAAGAGTTTTTTCGTCCTTTTGTTCTAACGAATTTTTGTCGTAAACTGACGGTCATATCCTTCGCAATGTTGGAGGATGTGGGACTCTCCTGAGGTTTGCGCCGAAGAAGAGCCTCGCCCTCCAGTAGACGCGCTAGGAGCCGGCCAGCGTTACACCAGAGGCGAGCGGGAGTGGCGCCGAGGCGGCCGTGCCGTCGACTAGGGGGCGCGGCGGGTGGCTGTGTCCATGGGGGAGCAGATCAAGGTGGGCGCATTCGAGGCGCCCGTGGTGAATGTAGCACGATCGGGTGTGGCCGCTACATCACAGGTGAAAAACGGCGCAGCTGGAGCCATCATCCGTGTAGGTGGCCACCTCTGCGGTGGGGCGGATGGAGGAGGACGCACCCAAGGTGTCCATGGTGGACGTGGCACGGGCGGGTGTGCCCGTGATGTCACAGGCGTAGATCGCGCAACCGGAGCCGTCGTCTGTGCAGGTGGCCGCGTCTGCGGCGGGGCGGACGGAAGAGGGCGCACCTGAGGCTTCCTTAGAGGATGTAACGATGGGGCAGGCCTCTGCGTCCACATCACCCGCCCCCTCTACCACTGGAGGGGCCACTCTAGAGGAGTTGTTGCCACAAGAGGGGTCGGCGCCGCTTGGGATCGGCACGGAGCCATCCTGGTCTTTGGTTCGGGTGGACGGTGAGCCACACATGTACGGAGGATCCCAGATCCAGTGGGTAGACCAGCAGGACCCGGGGGTGATGCTTTTTTCCCTTGATGACACCACGGAGGAGAGGGAATGGGGGAGCATCCACACGGAGGTTGGGACCACGGTTCGTGCCCTGACCACCGCGCTGAGCTCGTTGCGCGACGTCTTTGCCCCGATTGGCCAGGTATGATATGACCATGTTTCCGACTCTTATTTTCCCTTTTTGCGCCTCTATGTCTTGTCCTCTCCGTAGTCCATTATGGTCCGCAGCCGGGAGAAGTCTCAATTCCTTTGTCGCGAGAAGGACGTTTGGGACCACCTCGCCGAAGAGACGTGACGCAGTGAGGGGCTGGCAGCATAGCGCACCGCCACCCGTCAGGAGGTGGCTGAGCTTGCCCCTATCGCCCGGGAGCTGGCCGACCTCCGAGTTAGGGAGAAGGATGCCCGTGATGATGCCCGTGAGGCCAGGGAGAAGCTCTTGGACCAGATTGAAAGGGCACACATGGACGCCACGGAGGTCGAGCGGCTATGGAAGGAGTAGGACGATTTGGTTCGGGCCATAGAGCAGCTCCGCACGGAGTGTGACTTGGTTCGCCAGGAGCGCATTGACGCCCAACAGCGGATCGACCTCCTCGAGGGTGAGCTTGAGGGGGAGAGGGACCTGAAGGTTACGGCCGAGGGCATGTTCGCTAGGCTTGCCATGGAGGTCGGTCAGTGGCAGGACGAGGTCCAACGCTTGGAGGACGACGTGACCCGGCAGCGCCATGAGGTGCGCAAGCTTTAGGCGAACGTGGACGGTAAGCCTCCGGTTTCCATTGTTGTCTTTCTCCCTGGAATCCATGGTAGGCCTTTTGACACGGTAGGTATGTGGCTTGGACAGGTCTTGATGACAAGCTTGGGGCGGAGGTGACGAAGAGCTGTGGCCTCCCTCCCGAAGGAGAGTGATGAGCATGATACCCTGCACATCACCGTCCAGCTAGTCTGCGATGACCTCGAGCTAGCCCCAAAGCAGGAGATGAGATCGCTCACGGTCCGCGTAGTCCGAATTACAGATCAGGCATGCGAGATCATGAGGGACGCACTTGACTTTGGTGTTCATCGGTCGTTTGTGATCGCTCGTTTTCACTACGAGAACATCGATCTGGCGACGATGAGTCAGGGATTCATGCCTGATTACTCCGAGGCCAAGCCAGAGGAGATCGAGTAGTCGGTGGCCCCCCTGGCGCAGGACCTATCTGTCAAGATCGAGGATGAGGTCATCCCCCGAGGGGTTAGTTAGTTAGATAGGCTAGGTGGCGATCTTGTAATAAGTAGACAAGTTTTTAACTTTTGTTATAGCCGAACAGACTTTTGGTTGTTCTCCCTTTTTTGTGTATAAAAAGGTTAATGTGTTTCAACCCTTTTTGTAGTTAAGGCTGTAAAGCTCGGGGTGCGGGGGAAAAAACTCGGATCACGCTGGTGAACAAAAACGCTATAGCTGCTGGGGCGTAGGTTTCTTGCAGTACGATCAGTTTTACTCGGTGTTTGTTTTCGCAGCCCTTGCTTCTAGATCTTAACGTAAGAGAGGATTGGGCGTAGAGAATGTTTTTGGGTAGATATACTCCTATTAGCCCCCAAGTGAGGCCTGACCCCTTGTCGTTGCTGGGGTCGGGTGTCACTGAAGATCGAGGAGACAAATAGCGAAACCGATAAGAGAATGTTTTCGCATTTTAGAAACATCATTCTTAATTTTCGCAAGTACATGCATAGGCTAGAGGTAAAAGCGACATAGCTATTCGATGTTACAGGCGCTGATGAAGACTTTGCCATCGATGGTCTTGAACTTGTAGGTGCCCGATTGGAGCACCTCCATGACGACGTATGGTCCCTCCCACGGCAGAGAGAGCTTATGGCTGTTCTTGTTGCTCTGGACGAGGTTGAGCACCAAGTCCCCGACGTTGAAGGCCCGACCCCACACCCGACAGCCATGGTACCGATGCAACGTTTGCTAGTACTTGGCCGAGCGGAGGAGGGCTACATCACACGCTTCATCGAGCTGATCCATGGCTTCCTCGAGGGACGCCTTGGCTCCCTACTCGTCGTACGCCCTAACCCTCGGTGCTTCATAGTTGAGGTCGGTTGGGAGGACTGCCTTAGAACCATAGACCATGAAGAAAGTTGTGTAGTCGATCGCTCGGCTAGGGGTCGTCCTCAAGCTCTAGAGTGCCATGGGAAGGTCTGCAACCCATCGTCCACTGAATTTGTTCAGTCAGTTGAAGATCCTAGGCTTAAGGCCTTGTAAGACCATACCGTTTGCACGCTCAACATGCCCATTCATGCGGGGTGCACCACGACTGCCCAATCGACGCAGATGTGGTAGTCATCATAGAATCGGAGGAATTTTTCCCGGTGAACTATGTGCCGTTGTCTGTGATGATGGAGTTCGAGACTCCAAAGCGGTGGATGATGTCGAGGAAAAATTGCATGGCTTGCTCGGATTTGATCACAGAGATCAGCCGAGCCTCTATCCATTTTGTGAACTTGTCCACGGTGACAAGCAAGTGCGTGTAGCCCCCGGGTGCTCTTTTGAGGGGTCCGACCAGATCAAGCCCCCAGACCACGAACATCCACGTGATAGGGGTCGTCTAGAGCGCTTGGGGTGGTAGGTTGGTTTGACGAGCGTAGTACTAACACCCTTCGTAGGTGCGCACAATTTGGTCAATGTCGGCCACCGCGGTTGGCCAGTAGAAGCCCTGCCGGAATGTGTTTCTGACCAAGGTTTTAGGTGCAACATGATGTTCGTAGACTCCACCATGGATGTCCTTCAGCAGTAGCCTCCCTTGTTCGATGGGGATGCAACGCTGTAGGATCTTAGTGTGGCTTCGCTTGTAGAGCTTCCCCTCAATAATGATGAAGGACTTGGCATTGTGTGCGAGCCACCAGGCCTCCATTTTGTCTATCGGGAGCATCTTGCGGAGGAGGTAATCGAGGTAAGGTATCCTCCAGTCAGCTAGAGGGTCGGGCTCTGCCACTGGATCTTCATCAAGCTCCATGACTTCGGGGTTGGAAGGAGTCGACGATTGGTCAGCCTCGGAGCCCAGGGCAGGTGGCCCATCATCGATCTATTCCCGCTCCTCGTAGCGGATCAAGGGCTTGTACTGTCACTGGCAGAGATGCCCGTCGGCACCGGCTCTTGGCCGAATGCTAGTTTCGCTAGCGTGTCGGCCGCCTCATTGAGCTACCTCGGGATGTGGTTGAGTTCAAGGCCATCAAACTTGTCCTCTAGCTGGCGGACTTCTTGGCAGTACGCAGCCATCTTGGTGCTGTGGTGGCTTGACTCCTTGACTCCTTCATGACTTGATCGATAACTAGCTGTGAGTCGCCTCGGACGTCAAGCCATAAGATGCCCAACTCGACGGCGATGCGTAGGACATTAATGAGCACATCATAGTTAGCCACATTGTTGGAGGCGGGGAAGTGGATGCGAACCATGTACCTCATGCGCACCTCGAGGGGCGAAACAAAGACCAATCCCACGCTGGCGCCTTTCTTCATCAGCGATCCGTCGAAGTACATCGTCTAGTACTCTCTGTCGATGGCTGATGGTGGTATCTAGATCTTGGTCCATTCTATAATGAAAATCGACCAGCGCTTATGACTTGATGGCCGTCCGAGGGGCATACGAAATACCCTGACCCGTTAGCTCGAGTGCCCACTTCGCGATTCTTCCTGTGGCGTCCTGATTTTGGACAACTTCGCCGAGAGGGAAGGATGTCACGACCATCACCGGGTGCGACTCAAAGTAGTGACGCAACTTCCTCCCGGCGATCAGGACGGCGTACAAGAGGTTCTGGATTTAGGGGTAGCGTGTCTTGGAATCGGAGAAGACTTCTCTAATGAAGTATACTGGATGCTGCAACTTGAGGGTGTGTCCCTCTTCTTCCCGTTCTACCACCAGGGCGGCGCTAACCACTTGCGTGGTGGCCGCAATGTAAAGTAGGAGTGGTTCCCAATTGGTCAGCGAGACCAGAATCGGGGCTTTCATCAAGATTTCCTTAACCTTATCAAGTGCCTCTTGAGCCTCGGGCGTCCACACAAA
The DNA here is from genome assembly GCA_002993905.1 of Miscanthus sacchariflorus. Taxonomy (NCBI): domain Eukaryota; kingdom Viridiplantae; phylum Streptophyta; class Magnoliopsida; order Poales; family Poaceae; genus Miscanthus; species Miscanthus sacchariflorus. The sequence continues at coordinate 7,741 of PUID01058969.1, forward strand.
TTGGTTGGTTTTCTTCAGAAGCCGGTATAGGGGGAGGCCTTATTCGCCGAGGCACAAGATAAAATAGCTAAGTGCGGTGAGGCACCCCGTAACTCGCTATACTGCCTTTAAATTCTAAATCGGGCCCAACCTCGTGATGGCCAGGATCTTCTCTGGGTTGGCTTCGATGCCACGCTCTAAGACAATGAACCCAAGCAGCATAGCCCTCGGGACCCCCTAAAACGCATTACTCAGGGTTGAGTTTGATGCCGTTTGCCTGGAGTTTCGTGAAGGTTTGCTCTAGGTCTGCTACAAGTCGGTCAGCCTGTTTGGACTTGACCACGATGTCATCTATGTAAGCCTCGACGGTTTGCCCGGTGAGGTCCCCAAAATACTTGAGCATACAGCGCTGGTATGTAGCCCCTACGTTTTTCAGACCGAACGACATCATGACATAGCAGAACGATCTGAATAGGGTGATGAAGGAAGTTGTGAGCTGGTCAAATTCTTTCATCATGATCTGATGGTACCCGGAGTACGCATCAAGGAAGCAGAGGGTTTCGAACCCTGAGGCCGAGTCGACTACTTGATCTATACGTGGCAAAGGAAACAGATCCATTGGACACGCCTTGTTGAGACTCATGTAGTCAACACACATTCTCCATTTCTCATTCTTTTTTTGTACAAGGACGGGATTAGCTAACCACTCGAATTGATACACTTACTTGATGAATTCGGCCGCCAAAAGCTTCATGATCTCCTCGCTGATGGCCCTACGCTTCTCCTCATTGAAGCGACATAGGCACTGCTTTACCGACTTGGAGCCTGGCCTGATCTTCAAGGCGTGCTCGGCGATTTCCCTCGGAATGCCTAGCATGTTCGAGGGTTTCCACGCGAAGATATCTCTGTTGGTGCGAAGGAAGTCGTCGAGCGCGCTTTCGTATTTGGAGGGAAGAGTGGTGTCGATGCGCACCACTTTGTCCTCGGAGCTGCTGGGGTCTATGAGGACCTCCTTAACGCCCTCCACGGGCTCAAAAAGGTCCGACCGACTGCTTGGAGTCGGGTGCTTCCTCGGCGGTCCCCTCCTTGATGACCGCAAGCTCCACGGAGGCGATAATCGTCGAGGCATGCTCACAGCTCTTAACTTCGTACTCCTAAGCGCGCTGGAAGGAGGTGCCAATGGTGATGACCCCACGTGGCCTGGCATCTTGAGCTTCAGGTAAGTGTAGTTAGGGATGGCCATGAACTTCGCGTAGCACGATCGTCCCAGGACGGCGTGTTAGGTTCTGTGGAACCCGACCACCTCAAAGTTGAGGGTCTTCGTCCTATAGTTGGCTGAATCCCCAAAGGTGATGGGCAGGTCGATCTGCCCGAGCGGTACGGCTTGTTTCCCCGGCACGATGCCATGGAAAGGCACCTCAGTCGGTCGGACACGCAACCGTTCGATGCCCATGGCATCAAGCATCTCTGCGTACATGATGTTGATGCCGCTGCCTCCATCCATCAGCACCTTGGTGAGCCGCTTCGTGTTGATGATTGGGTCGACCATGAGCGGGTACCTTCCCAGTTGTGAGACGCTCTCTGGGTGGTCGGATTGGTCAAAGGTGATGGCGGACTCCGACCACCAGAGGAAAGATACGCGTGGCTGCTCGGCCACGTAGACCTCGCGACGCATGAGCTTTCCGCGACGCTTGGAGTCGTAAGCCGCCGTCCCACCAAAGATCATGAGGCAGCCATCAGACGTCAGAAAGCCACCCTCCTTCCCCTCGGCGTCGTCCACCGTCGGCTCAGGCTTCTTCCTCTAGTCCCCCTTTTTGGACCCGCTGGACAGGAAATGCTTCATGAGGGCACAGTCCTTGTATAGGTGCTTGACGGGGAAGGCGTGGTTCAGGCACGGTCGCTCAAGTAGCTTCTCGAAGTGGTCGGGAGCACCCTCGGCGAGCCCCCGTGTCACTGCTTGTTCTTCTTGTTCGGGCGGTTGGAGGTGCCCTCATCGGCATCCTCGTCCCTCTTCGCTTTGCCCTTAGGGCGGTCAAAAATCACTCCGACCGCCTCCTCGCCTGAGGCGTGGCTAGTCGTGATGACGAGGATCTCCTTGGTGGTTCGGGGGCCCTTGCGTCCTAGCTTGTGGACTAGGGACTCGCAGGTGGTCCGGACAGGAAGGCTCCGATGGCGTTGGCATCGGCGACGTCGGGCAACTCATTGCATTGCCTGGAGAAGCATCGGATGTACTCATGGAGAGTTTCTCTAGACTTCTATCGGCAATTCTTTAGATCCTAGGGGTTCTTAGGGCGCATGTAGGTGACCTGGAAAATTTCCATAAAGATCTCCTTCAGGTCCGCCCAGCTTTGAATCCGGTTGGGTGGAAGGTGCTCCAGCCATGTTCATGCCAAATCGGCCAGGAACAAGGGGTCGTTGCGGATAATGAAGTAATCACTATCCGCACCGCCGGCTTGACAAGCAAGTCGGTAATCCTCGAGCCACAGGCCGGGGTTTGTTTCCCTAGAGTATTTTGGAATGTTGGTCGATGGTCGATACCGCAGCGGGAAAGCCGTGTTGAGAATGTGCCAGTCAAAAGCCTAGAGCCCGGACAGATCGGGGCTCAGGCTCCGTTCCTCACCGCTATCGTAGTGTTCGTCGCGACGAGGGTGGTAGCCGTGGCCAGCCTCCTCTCTCTTGTCCTCCCGTCCGCGCCTACGGGTGTCTAGGGTGTTACATGCATCACAGTTGGGGCCGACACGCTCATGCACCAGGACCATGGCAAGCCCCCTGCCATCTTTTGGTGCCTGGTGGATGGATACGTCCCTGCCATGTCATCCTAAAGACATGCGCTGACTATCATCGAACTCGCGTCGCCAAGATAACGAGCTTTCCGCCTGCTGCACCGCCACGCGCTCGAGCACCGTGTGGATCAGGCGATGGGCCCAACAGTCTTTGGGTGTCATAGGCTCTGGGAGCCCTCGGAGCAAGGCCGCCGCGGCGGCTATGTTCTGGCTTGCCCGGGCGAAGTGCGGGAGGCCTCCGTAGTCCTCGATGATCCTCCGGTTTACATCGTGGGCGATGACGCGCGCATGTCCACCGTCTCCATGGCATTTGATCTCGCGCTTGAGCTCCACACGCTCCTGCTCTAGCTAGAGTCGTGCATCCTCGATCTCCTTGTGCCATGCCTTCAGCTGCTCCACCCGCAGGTGAGGCGGGGCCCCTGCATCTCCCCCGACCTTGTCGTTGGGGTCATCCGTAGGAGTAGCCCCTCCCTCATGGACGTTTTTGACGCGTCCCTCGGGGGTGCCTGCTATGAAGCATTCTTGCGAGGGGTGATGGCTTCCCCTGCTGGAGTTAGAGTCAGAGATCGTCTCTGAATCTCCCACGAGAAGGTCGTGGAAAGATTCTGCGACGTAGTCCGTCATACCCATGAATTCGTCATCCGTGGGGGACGGGTGCATGTGTTGTGCCGCGAGGCGACCAATGGTCCTTGCGGCGTTGCGCAGACCGAGCGAGAATGTTGTCGGGGCGCTCTGGGTGAGGTATTCCGGGGAGAGCAGTTCCCCTTCGGCAAGCTGCGTCATGAGGTTAGTGAACGAGAAGGTGAGGCAGCGTAGGTCCTCCCGGGACGGTCGGGATCCTAGGAAAGTGTCGAGCTGGCGCACCAGCCTCCCGTAATTGAAGCCGAGGAGCTGGTCGGTCCCAGGGCATGCAGTTATAGCTCTTCGAGGGCCGAGACGGTTGCGTCTAGGCCGGTGGAGCGAAGAAGTTGGACAGGGGTGGGAGCCCGCGCCAGCTCTTCCTTTGCGGTGATGAAGAAATCCAGGCTCCCGAAGCGTACGTGCATGCTTGAGACCTAGCTGACGCCGTGGCTAGCCATCTGTGGCTTGTTGTGGACTACAAGACGCGCAAAAGGAGCCCTACATGGCGCGCGAACTGTCGGTGTTTCGAATCAACGACTAGTAAATTTGTGATTTGCGGGTCTAGCCCGGATGGTGTGCTTAGAGGACACAATAATTTATACTGGTTCAGACAGAATGTCCCTAAGTCTAGTCTGCTGCTGCTCGTGTTACCGACACTAGTTTGTAGTAGTGGTTACAAACGGGCGAGAGAGAGAGAGCAGGTCCCAAGTCTATGGTGAAAGGGTCGAACGGAGTTGAGTCTCGTTGAGCCCTGCCCTTCGTGGGGCCTCCTACTTTCCCTTTTATAGATGAAGGGGAAGACGTAGGTTACACGAGAGAGAGAGAGAAGCGAGGAGGAAGAAGGCCTCTGGGGTCACGGCGCCCTTCATCTCCTTTACGCGGGTCTCGCCGGTCCTGTAGATGATGACGGGGACAGCTCCAAGTCATGACCCTGTTCATCACTGGTGCTATACACGGGCGTCGTCAGCCGGTCGTGGTGCTCCATTCCGTCCTGGCGGGCGGCATGGTTAGCAGATACCCCCGTCGGAAGTTGTACGGGGATTATGTAGCATAACGCCAGCACGACCGACACTGTTGGTGACGTGAGTCCCCAGGTATGGCCCGTCGTGGCCGCGGGTCACGTCAAGACGTGCCTACTCCCTTTCTGGTGTCAGAAGTTTGGCCCTGGGTTCGTACTCTTAGACCCGTAGTGGTTGGAGGCGGTACGGACCCTCGTCGGACGAGGCGGAATCCCCCTTTGAGGGATCTGGCGAGGCGAAGTCCACGCCCAAGGAGTCTGGCGAGACGGAGCCCACGCCCTCGGGATCAGGCGAGACGGAACCCGAGCCCTCGGGGTCAGACGTGACGAAGCCCGCACCTGAGGGGTCGGCGAGACGGAGCCCGTGCCCTCGGGGTCGGGCGACACGGAGCCCGCACCCTCGGGGTCGGGTGAGACAGAGCCCGTACCTTTGGGGTCGGACAAGACCAAAATACGTTCTTGATCATCCGAATGAGTTAGCGTTCGCGGCCATTAACTTTCTTCTTCCAGATATCTCTAATAATGATACCCGACAATTCGATTCTTTGCAACAACATGCTTGTTGTTTCTTCCTGTGAATATACACGTACTACTTGTTGCCTCTTGCTGGAAATGAGTCGGAAGAGCAATTAAATTGCAAGACTGGATAGACACGAGCAGCTATTTTTTGATAGGGGATATCTGCTTTCATTAGATAAGGACAACAATAGTACACGGGAGTACAGAACTCGACACCACAACACCCTTAACGAAAAGGAAAATTACAAATACGCCCAGCAGTGTCATCTTCCTCACATCCGGCAACGCATCACAGGAAAGCT
>PUID01058973.1:323-12976 GCA_002993905.1 Miscanthus sacchariflorus
AACCGTACTTGATCTTGTATAAATTGGGTGGTTCTGTGATAGCTCCCTGAAGGAAAAAGAGAAGAGAAAAGAAGAAAAGACACTGTCCACCATTCCAATTACCTAAATAACTTGGTTTAGATTGCATGACATGACTCTCCCAGGATCCATTGTTTGACTTAGTAAAATAAGTAGGACAAATATGCTTTGTTCCCTACCTTTAGCTCCACATAAGCTTTAGGATAGGTGAGGGCAAAGCATCTATGCCCATGGGAGGATTACCACCAAATACTTTCGAGTGACAAGAGAGCTCACATGAGGATAAGCATGAATCATGTCTTCTTTTGAAATTTTTTATCAAAAACTCCAAGGTATTTTGAGGAGGGTGAGTGTGACTACTTTGATCACAGTTGTTCCACTTCTCAACTGCATAAGGTTTGATCCTAGCCACCAGAAAGATCACAGGTATGAGTATGGGAAATAGAATAATTTTATACTTGTTCATATTTTGAATAGAAGCATATGTCAATTACCTCTTATTTCACACACTTTACTCGGGACGAGCAAAGGTTTAGTGTGGGGGAGCTTGTTGATGGCTCTTAACACCCTCTTTTGCCATCAATAATTGGCCATGAAATGAATAAAATCAAGCAAGAACTAACATTTTATGTTTAGATTTCACTTGGTTCCACAAGTACTTGGAGAATTGTGCTTGCAGGGACAAAATAGTCAAAAAGAAGCAAAAGTAGGCCTTCTAGAAGCCATCCACGTGGCCAGGAGAGGCAGGACCCACAGGGGGCCACCCCCGATGCTAAGGTGGCATCGCCTGGCCCCACCTGGTGCCCTACCAAGTCACTGATCCATGGGAGGGTGTCCTAGAGCTCTGTGGAGGGTTGATCCAAGGTTGGTTCACTCAATGGCCAATAGTTGCTTCTACAGGATTGAAGGGCCCACTGTCAAACACTAGGAGAGCTACAACCGACTTAAGCTCTGACTTCTAGTGCAAAATTTGGCACGTGCTGCCTTTGTAACCACCATTGGGAGCCATCCAGCATGCATGATGTAGAGGTGGTGGGATCAAGGGCCAGTCGGTGCCCAAGTTACCTCCACCTCCTCACTAGCTACCTATATGTACCCCCTACCTCAATTCTACTATAAATAGGGGTCGTGAGCTCATTTGTAAGACACACAGGTGAAGAAAGAGATCTCAAGAGAGTAGTTTACCTTAGGATAGGTATTCTATAGAGTAGAGAGAGAAGGCGAGGAGAAGTTGGAGGAATAGCTAGGCTTGTCAGCAACCTCTTCTTCTCGTATCTCCGCAGATCTTCTATATTAATTCTATTCCCATTCTTGCATTAAGTTTTGTTACATTTCTATTGTTTACTGGTTTCACTGCTTGGTTAGAGTGCTCTAGTCTTATTTCATTGGGATCCAGATTAGAGTAGTAAGTGCATAGATTAAGCATAGTGCTTAGGCAATACCTTACCTGTGTTTGCGGCTAAGTCTCCGGATCAGTTGTTGTAGGTGGCAGGTGGTGACAGCTCTATCCATCCTCTGTATTCCACCATGATAGGCTTAGTTATTAAATCATAGGGCTCGTGGCAGAACTTTTCTAGTTAACCCTCCTAGTTGGTGGGCGGGATGTGCCCCGAAGTAAACAACTTTGATTTACCACCTCTTATTCAAGTTGTAGTATTAGAATAAACCATAGTAATCCACACCTTTCCTCCTAAAACCCTATAGAAATTCAGTAGTTCTAGAATTCAATCACTCCTTATTCCCTGTGGATTCAATACACAATAATACTCCTTGGTGAAAACCTACTTTGACAACCGTGTGCTTGTGGTCTTTTATGTGTGTGGCATCCCTGGTGTCAACACTGCTCACCTGACGAATCTAGGCCTTAGATCCACCAAAACATGCTCTGGTCCCATCTAGTGATCCACCACGTGAAGGCGGTGGCAAAGTAGGCCAACTAGGGTGCGACCGCACCCAAGGTGTGGCCGCACCTAGGGTGTGGCCGCACCACCAGTGGAGCAGCTCAAGCCCATCTTCACATGGCGATGCATTTAATGCTCGGTATGACAGTACGATGGGAATCTAGGGAATATTCCTCCTCATACTACCTCCAATCTGCTATAAAAGAAGGAGGAGAGCCCCCAAAACAACATCCAAGGAGCAAGAGCTACACCACTAGAGAAATAAGAGCAGCACTCCATGGGCTTAGGTCCTAGATAGCTAGTAGAGTTAGTAGGGAGAGATGTGAGGGAGAGTATGGGGAAGCGCTAGACCTGTTAGTAGTCTCCTCAAGCTTGTACCTTAGCAAACACCTGAACCTCAATGGAGCTTTCCACGAAGTGAGTGTTCGTGATTCTTTTGGTTATAACTCTTTTGATTAGTTAAGCTCTACTCTTATTTGCTTGCGGGTTCGTCGTTTGCTCTTGAAGCGGATACTCTAGTAGAGGGCCCTGAGAAAGACAGATAACCCTGTGTGACACTAGAGTAGTAGTTGAAAGCGTAGACGTGGTGTCTAGGCTAGGGGCTACCTTCGTTTGCCTTGTTCCCCATGGTTGAGGGGTAGGCGACAAGAGGTGACAGCCCTGTCTATCCCTTGTAATCCCCCATGTTCATTTTTGGCATAGAGCTATAGGGCGGGCTGACTTGGCAGACCAGGTGCTACCCGGTGCATAAAGTAAGCAAGTAAAGGTATAGTTTATTTGTCCTTAGACCCAATAACAATAGGAATCCAACTCTATCCTAGCCAACTTTACCCTTGTATTGTCCTTGGACAAACTAGCTAGAAGAAGTACCTTTGTTCCCTATGGAAAATATGATACCCTGAAAACTTTTAGGTGAAGGCTAGAATGGTAACACTGTGCGCTTACGAATTCTTTCTATTTGCATTAAGAAATACGAACAGGGTCCTTGGTTGAAATTAGGGCCTTCCTGGGCAACCAAAGATTGTCATATGTATTCGAGAAGAGCAGGTTGAGTGCACTGCCACTGTCAATTAAGGTTTGTCTGACCCTGTAATTGCTAATATATGACTTGGTCCCCGATGGGAGGAGTGGGCCATCATACAGATTTAGGGGATGATCCATGATGTTGAATAGGATAGGGACATCTAACCACTTGAGCCTTATGTCTGACGGCTGGGTGCTGTTCACCTGCCGCTTGACTTGCTTTAGCTTGGTCTTAGAGGCCGGTGTGGCAGTGCCACCGTAGATGGTATCTTGTGGTCGGGCAAGATGATCTCCTCATCATTTTATGCCGCTTGCATGTTCTGGTTCTATCATTACTACCATTTGGATGCTTCGGCCCTGTGCTATTGTTCCTCCTTCTGTTTCTGCTTCTTGTATACCGAGCACTCCGCAAAGGTGTGCTTGGTTGAATGATGAACAGGGCAGTAAACGAGAAGGTCATCAAGTTTACCTTGGCGTCAGGGCAAATCTTTTCCCTTCTCAGTAGTAAGGACCTTGGCGTCTCCGTTCTTACGCTTCTTGTCCTTGTTCTTCTTTCTGTCCTTCGCTACGTGGTAGCACTCGAGTTGTCCATGCACTCGTGTTTGGGCATCGGCTGCCTTGGCGGTTGCCTCAATGATCTTGTAGAGTTCAGCCATTGTCTTTGGATTCTTAGTGGCTAACTTGTCTATGGTTCTTTCATCCTTCAACCTTGTTTGAAGGCCACTATCACCTGATCTTCAATCATGTCGGGGATTGTGTTGCGGATATTGCTGAACCGTCGGATGAAATCCTAAAGAGTTTCATCGGGCTTCTGGATGCATGCAAACAGATCATCCTCATGGCTAGGATGGGTGTATGTCGCAAGAAAATTGGCTTCGAACATCTGGTGTAGATGATCCTAGGTCTTAATAGTGCCCTCGGGTAGATTCATCAGCCAAGTTTAGGCCGAACCATGTAGGACAGTCGGGAGGTAATTGTCTTTTATGTAGTCATCACCTAACACTGCCTTGATGACCATGGAGTAGATCTAAATCCACTCCTTAGGATTGGTGGTTCCATCATACTTTTCATCAGTCTAGGTTTGATCTTTGGGGGCCAGACTACCCTACATAGGTTCTGAGCGAACGCAAAGTAGTCGGTAACCAAAACTCAGGGATAGGTGCCGTAGTGCTGAGCATGATTGGCATTGAACGTCTACCGGGTATCCTGAGTTCTCTGGTTCGCATCTAACTCGAGCCTCAGATCACGACCGCCAGGTTGAGCGTTGTAGTGGTTGCTAATCGATCGATTGGATCTCTTGGGGTGAGGGTTCCAGTTATGCGATTGGGACCTACTCGACTAGGAGGAAGTGACTACCTTTGCACCTAGGCATTGCTTGGCCTATTAAGCAAGGTCATGCGCTCATTTAATGATGGACGCTAGTGGTGTTCCTTCTTGGGCCAAGGCTCCCATAGTATCTAGGAACGTCCTGATCTAGATGTTTTCCTGAGCTGCCCGAAAGTTAGAATTTAGATTCCTTGGGAGGGTAGATTATGTCACTGTTCATGCTGGGATTGTATTGAGCGTTGCAGCATTGCTAAGGCATGGCGACTGATGAGTTGCCGATGAACCAGCATCGGTTGTTGCTTGCGCATTGTCCTGTGTGGCCATATAGACCTTACAACTTTCGTAAGGATTGATCTCTTCCTCTGAGCTATCATAGTTGAGATTGAGATGGGTAGCAGAGTCGGCGACATCCTCAGGGATCTAACCGATGAGGTAAAAACTTCATGGCCAGCGCGAGTGTTGGTATATTTAAGACACACATAGATTAATCCGCTAGCACACGGATACCGATGTAGCACTTCACTGAAAAGTATTCCAGAATATCGAACGCAAGGAAACGAGTGTGAGATTCTAAGTCTAACTTAACTAGGACTAGCAAAAAGGCTTAGGATAAACAGGAGCATAGAGAGAATTACTAAGGTTTTCTTCTTCTAATATGAGCAAGCTAGGTCTTCTACTGTTCAACTGGGGACATTACTAAGGAAAGACACCAATAGAGGATGCTTTCCATCGCAACCGCATCCTACTTGGCCTACAGATGGGAGGTGGACTACAAAGGACTCAACGAGTGTGACTCTCACAATCTACCATCGATCCAAAATGCAGGGTGACTCCACGAGTAACCAATGTCTAAGCACCATGCTTACGCTTAACAATTACTACTTTAACCTAGAGCCAATAGATTAAAGCCCTCAAAAGAGTTACAAACCTGATGAACAATATAAACACAATACTTACTTGAATCAAAAGTTGATTACCAGAGAAATCTCAGAAGCAAGCTCAAGTAGAATTTGATTCTGCCAAGGTACAAGCCACAGAGAGAGCACTGATAGGCCGGTACTTCCTCCAAACTCTTCCCTCACTCTCTATCTCACTATTTCTATTTACAAAGCATAGATCCTATCATGAAGGACTACTCTTCTCTTGATTGCTGGCTCTGGTCCTGATGATGAGGATGTGAATTATCATTTTAGGATTCTCTACTGGAGGAGGTAGGGGGTGCCTTATATAGGGGCACCAAGGGTCCTGTGAGCCTATGAATCCATGGCAACGTCAAATCTAGACCCTCTAACCAAACCTACCTTGAGCAACGGCGTAAATTGAATCTTTAAGGCGGTGAAAAACTGACGTAGCAAGGAGGGGCTGCTAGGTGGGCCTTCAGGTCTTCTCTGATCCGGAGTCGGAAGTCGGCAAAATACAGAAGTCGGGATACCTGGGGTATGGCATCAACACATAGATTAGTATGAATAGCTGTGAATTATTTTTTTTTCTGGTATTTAACTTTGTATTGTTTCAAAGGATTATAATTGTTTAAACCTTTTTGTACCCCATCTGTTCTAACCTTTTGGTATTTAACTAAGAATACATGATCCGTTTCACCATTCTTTTGAAACACGTGTATGCAGATATCTGGTTGTTTGATTCGATAATATAGTACCTGCTTATGCGTTAGGTCTGTAAAACTTCTCACCAATCATCGTCCTTGTGTGATTAGTGTTGCAAATATGCGTTTATATCTAACAGATGTAAACTTGAGACAAAAAACATAAACTGAAACTCTTGATCACCAAAGAAATTCATGTAAAATTCAGATCGCACATACATGACATGGTTTTAGAAAATAGTGCTGCACAATCTATTCTGTTCCCAGCATTAATCTATTTTCTATAAATATAATGTCTTTTGAGTATCACCATAGCATTAGCATGGCATGTTACTAGTTTGAAGAAGAAGCATAGCCGCCGGCCATTCGGTGATGCTGCCAAAGAATGGGTGAACGACAGGTAGCCTGTCGTGCTCACCAATGATGAGGTTTTTCTTGTTTTTTGGAGACTTATTTGATTTGTACATCGATCTCTTTACTTTATTGTATGAATTATGATGTATGATCACAATCCGATCAAAAATTCTGGAAAGAGCGAAGAATCGGCATTAATCTGTTGGATATACAAAATCACCCCTCGTGGATATGCAAGGCGATGTTTTTGTTGGAACACTACCACACAATTTGCTTCAATTTTGTTCCTGTGTTCTTGTAACGCATCAACACGCTTATGTTCTTGCGCTGTAGTGCCTCCTTCGTTTGTTAATCTGTTATTCTGTTGTGAATATATTCGATCTGAGGCCAAGTTTTGATTTCTTTCATTTAAATTCTTTTGAGTACTCCTATAGAAGTTGAAAATCTTTATCTTTGACTCTGTTAGTCTGATTTATTCGTTGTGTTGCTCCTATCGAAGTTGAAAATCTTCCTATGAAACTATTGTGTTTTCATTGGCAAAGTGCATTTTTAGTTTTTTTTCTGGTAGCCTTCTTGATTCATTGTTAGAGCATGTAATCATCGCGCTAGAAAAGCTTGCCAGTGTTGATATTTCTTCGAAGGCCTATAACACGTGCAGCAAAGGTATAGAGCATATCCTTGACTTCCATTCATCTTGTCCTTTCCATATGCATTACAATTTAATTTGTGTCGCCTCTCCTAGAAGTACAGAGCCTTTGTCACTGAGCAAGCTAGAGCCTTGCATATAGCCAATGATGTATTAGTATGACTTATAGTACTACAAAAATTAACAACACATAATCTACAACTTTGTAATTGAAAAGTTTTTTATTTGAAGTTGTTTCGAGTTCTAAATATGTGTTCGAAGGTTATAGATTTTGAAATTTAAAATTGAGAATTCCTAAACGATCTCGAACATTCACATAGTGAATACCAAAGTTGTAGTGGCCGACCTAAGCTACATGTTTACCATTGACAAGTTTTTTATTTAAAGTCATTTAGAGTCCCAGGTATGTGTTTTAAATTCACACATTTTTAGATTCAATTTTTTGAATTTTTCAAAAAAACTCAGATGAAGATACATACTATACCAAAGATACAGTACTTGATAAGATTTAAAACATTGTGTTGTGGGGTCGAAACCACGGCAAGCATTGTTCTTCGAGGTGGAGTTAGAGTATGTATCTCCGATGGCTCGGGTGGACTCAAGAGCAAGAATCATAGAGGGGAGGCAACGGATTGTCCTGGTTTGAGCCGATTGATGCCCTATGTCTAGCAGCTGATGATCCTTATACTCAAGAGCACCCAAAATTGGGGGTTACAACAGAGTGTGCAGGAAAAAAAATTGGTAGGGGGATAGCTCGGTGCTAATCCTAAGGTTGCCTCACCACCGGTGGAGCCTTCCGCTCGTCGGAGAGGAGGAAGACAATGGGTGCGGTGGAGGAGCTCTTGGTGCCCCTCTCTGGGTTGCTTTGCTCTCAATGCCGAGTAGGAGCGGATCAGTGAGGAATAGAATGATCTGTTTCAGATCCTCTTCCCCCCTCTAGGATCTGACCTATCCCTTATATACCGAGATAAGTCAGGTACATGGTGGTTTGGGGGTTTGAGCCTATGGTCTATATGCGCCGGAGTCTAGGAGGGTCTTCCACCGGTGCTCTATGGACTATGGTGATGTCGTGGAGCTGAAGAAGCCCTAGGCATCATTCGGCTACTCTGTTCTAACACTTTATGTGTCAGGCTATGTCGGCTTAGACCAGCCTCCCCTAGGTGCGCCTTCTGGAGGCTTCTTGGTGGCGGTCGATGCTGACTCAAGTGGATGACGTGTGGGCCTAGGAGCCCCTGGAGGCCATGGAGGGACTTGTCTTCTTGTGTCACGCCCCTACATGACCCTATCGTGGGAGCGGTTGGCAGAGCTGCGCCCAAGGGGCAGCGCTGAGGAGCCCCCGAGCCTTGGTGGCTCAGGACATGTTGTCATGTGCTCGGGCCTTGGCTGGCGCCTAAGGCCAGGAGGGAGCCAAGGATCAGGCCTAGGCTCTCATTGATCGGGAACCTAGGGCTTGGGCGAGCCCCCAAGCTCTGAGTAGAGGCAGCAAGCGTGCTCAAGCTTGGCCTGATGTCTTGGTCTGAGGGTGCGTACGAGCGTACCCAATGTGGGTATAGCCCCTGAGCCCCTAGGTGATCCTAGAGGGGTTGTCGATGAAATACGTTTGGTAGTCTACCAAGGGGTGTGCCCATGGTAGTAGATGAATCGATGGAGGTGCGCGTGAGGGAACCGGATGGTGACATAGAACACAATAGACAATGATTAGGCATGTTTAGGCCATCAGCTTGACGTAATACCCTATGTTCTGTGTCTTTGTGGATTGTATTATGAGAGATGAGATAAAAACAAGGGGGGCCTACTTGCCTTATATAGCCCGAAGGGTAGGGTTATAGGTCGGTCATTTCTATCCTGATCAGTTTACAAGATAGGAATTACAGAGATTGCAGAATCTAGCATATCCAAACAAATTTTCCTTGAACACCAAGGATCTTTAGGTAGCCTTGCGAGGCACGCCAACCTGTGTCATGCTCCACGTGGCATAGTCTTAGGGGTTGGGCCTCCCCTAGTGGCTTGGCCCATGTACAACACTGTGGGTATCGGGCGTCATACCCCCATAGCTAGTCCCCGAGCACCTTGTATCCGCTGAGCAACACCATATTGATCTTGTCCGAGCTATCCAACATGCTACAAATTATCAAGTGCTTGCTACCAATTATCGGGTGCAGGCTTCCGACCAGTTTGACCTAGAGCCGAGCTATTGAAGCAAGCGTCCGAGCTGTTGAACAGGCGTCTGAGCTATTGAACGAGCATCCGAGTTGTTGAAGTAGATGTCCGAGCAGTTGGACTGGTTGATGAAAACCAGACTCACCTGAAGTTGAGGTTTGTTAGAAGGATGTAAGGGGCTCAAGTAAATTTTTTTGAAGTCTCCATCTTAGATGAAGTGTGCCTACTTTAGTTTTGGGCGGTGAAGTTGGACGCTTAGTGTCCCTAACTTAGTCAGCGCGGAGGAACTTAGTCCCTTAGGAGCAAAAAGAGATGCTTAGCATCAATGCCTTAGGCAAAATTTGACTCTTAGAGCCACAACGGGGATCTTGGACGGTTTGTAGAAGACCAAGTCCAGAAATAAGCACATTCACCACTAGGTGAACTGTGCCCACTTAGTCCCCAAGCCTGGTTGCAGGTGAAGTAATCACATGGTGCCAGGATCTAAAGTAGTAGTCATGAAGTGCTAACCCAGTCTCCAGCGTAGCTGAGATAAGCAGCGTAGAAATAAGTACAGTCATCGCAAGATGATGTGTACAAACATAGTCCCCGAGCCTGCTGGAAGATTGTGAAGATATCTTGTAGCAAGGTTAGAGAAAGAAAATATCTTATCGTAAATGTCTAAAAAACTTCAACGAAGCAACGCTTAGCGTTGAATTCCATTTTGCTGGCCCACGTTTGACGCGGTTTGACGCGGCGACACACCAGGCCCATTCGGCGGCCCAGCGGCACGTGGAGATTTCAGGAGAGAACGTGGCGATCCAGCGTGGTTTCTCAAAAACCCTAGAAGGTGAAGGGTCAGGGGTGGAACCATTACATGAGCGTCGCGGCCTCAGAGCACATTTCCCACTATTTCTCCATCACTTCATCTTCTTCCTCGCGCTGACACCACTGCGCCTGGCAACTGCTCCGCCATTAGAGCAACTGCAAGCGCGTAGTCTCCTCTAGGCCATAGATCTGTTAGATGGCGCCCAAAATAAACCTTGGCAGCTTGAGTAGGGCAACGCACGAGCTCAATTGCACCGAGGAGTGGGTGGAGTCTGTTAGCAATGAGGCAACGCTCAATCAGTTGGTGGTGCACGGCATGCTGCCCGATAGGGGAATGGTGGGATGGTGTCTGGCTCATGGTTAGAGCTTTCCTACTCCTCATGGCAATGAATTAGTAGTTTTTTAAGATTACTTTTATCACGGATTTTGTGTTCCAATCCATTCATTCCTCTGTGGGTTGATTGACTATTACGGGATCAGTCTTTGCAATCTTAGCCCAAATTCGATCCTTCATGTCTTTGTATTCATCCATTTCTATGAGGCCTTTCTTGGCAATCTTCCCCATTTTGATCTCTTCCACCACTTCTTCTGTTTGAAAGCCAGGGAGGATCTGGATCTAGGATCGTAGGCGGCGCGTACTTGCAGCTTTAGGATGGGATGGTGGGTCAATACATCGCCACCCCTTTGAACACAAATGTGAAGTATTGGGCACAGTGATGGTTCTACATGCCACAAGTGGTGTCGTATGTGGCATGCGACGTTGATCAGATCACCCTGAGCAACGCCAAGTGGTCGGAGAGGCCTAGTGCTAATGGAATGGAGCATGTGACAAAGCTCTTGGCACTGATAGACCGGAGAAGGTTGGGTGGGGTGATCGTGGCAACAAATTTCATGTTTTGGTGGGTCTAGCCTAGCAAGGAGTGGGCACATCCTGTGTATGAATTTCGGGGGGAGTCTGATTCGACCCGTGAGGTACCTAAGGAGATCAGTCGGGATGAAGCCAAGCGGCGCATCTTGATGATGTTCAACCTCGCAGGGCATCATAGGATTGACGACCAGTAGAGGCCCTTCAGTGTAGGGAGCCTCCCACCATGGGTAAGAGTCTTCTTTTTGGTTTCGCTTGATCCCTTATCTGTTGTAATGTACTCATTCATGTTCCTAAAGATTCGTGGGCAGGACTAGGCGGTGTACTTCTCGGTAGTTCCATCGGCTGACTAGGCGAGGGGTGTTGATGCCTGGCTGAGAAGTCCCCGGCATCATACCAGCTCGGAGGCTAGTGGGGATAGCTCAGCCGACCTTGATGACAAAGGTGAAGACAAGCAGATGTCGTATGTCCATGAGAAGGTCCGAGGGAAGCGACCTGCTAGCGAGGAGCCATCTCTAAAGAGCAGAAAGATAGCAGGGTCATCTCATCATGAGGAGAGGCCGATGAGCATTGGAGCTACTGCCCAGCCCCAAAGACGGCAGATGGTGGTGTCGGGCTCGTTAGATGATGATGGACCAGTGGTGCCTCCTTCACCGAGGGCCGTGATGCCTCCGCCGTCTACGCTGGCTAGGGTGGAGATGCATGAGAGGCATCGGATGTGGGAGGCCACAGTGGTGATGCCCGATAGTACTCGGGTGACACTAGCGGTGGCAGCTTGGGTGGCACCGGCAGCAATAGCTTAGGTGACTACCGCAGTCCCCGAGACCACGCGGATGACTCCAATAGCGATAGCGTAGGCGGCCACCGCAGTCCCTGGGACCGTGCAGGTTACTTTGGTGGCGGTAGTGGAGATGCCGAGCAGTTTGAGTGCTGGACCGGGTGGTTCTGGGCAAGCGCAACGGTTTCAAACAGCGTGGCAGGAGTCCCAATTGTAAGTTCCCTTCTTTGTGCGCAATTCTTCTCCAGCATGGTGTTTTGTTTCTTGATGAGTTGTTTGCTTGTCGAACTGTGGAGTCAAATGAGGACCTGTAGCCTTCTGCTTCTGATGGTGAGGGGCATGTGAAGTAACTAGAAACTCCGCATGCCCAGCAAGGACAAGGGGTAGCAGATCCCGTTGTCCCCACCATGGAGCAACCAGTGGCTGCGGAACTGGCCGCCCCTGCAATGGAGGATCCACCAGTTACCAGACCGACCTCGCCTGGCGGTGGGGCGCACGATGAGTGTGATCTGGGTGATGAGGGGTTGTGGAGCACAACGGCAACGTCGGCTAATCCTGCCGGAGCAGGAGCAAGGGCCGCAGGAGATGTGTCGAGCAGCGTGGCGGGGTATGCACCCTGATGAGGACATCAACACCAACCATACATCTACACCGACACAAGTACTAGTTTCTGGTCCTATTACTCGCGCCCGTGCTCGTCAACTTAATCATCAAGTTCACTCTTGAGTTCATGTCCATCATATTTAGACCATAGAGATACGTGCACTCTTGTTTTGGTTAGGAACTAGGGAGAGGACCGAAACGGAAAAGGATTCGCGCAGGCTGGATTCGGACTCCAGGACAGCTCCAACTTGTGATGTTCACCATGATCGCATATGGACTCGAATTGGGGCATTCAAGTACTTCATGGAATCCTTATGAAGTCTATTTTCACATGGATCTATAATCAAGTCCATATCTGTTCTGAGGCGGCCGTAATGACCGAATTACTATCGAGAGATTTTCTGTCCAAAGGTGCTGCGTCGCCTTAGTTGGTCCAAAGGGTCGTGTATCAAGTCGGGTCCATTAGGGACGCGTCCTAGGGTTGGAGCACGACCCCAATACCCTAGTGGTCGTCCTTCCACCTTCATATACCCCTTAGCCGCCACCAAGAACAGTTGGGTTTTGTTTAG
>PUID01058993.1:1465-13479 GCA_002993905.1 Miscanthus sacchariflorus
GGCAAAGACTTTTTTAAAAAAAATTAAAATTTCTTTGCCGAGGGCCTGCGGGGAAGCCCTCGGCAAAGATCTTTTTTAAACAAAAGAATAATTCTTTGCCAAGGGCCGTCCCATTGCCCTCGGTAAAGATTTTTTGGAAAAATTCTGCAACATTTCTTTGCCGAGGGCCATGGTTGGAGGCCCTCGGCAAAGATTTTTCAAAAAAAAAAGAATAATTTTTTGCCGAGGGCCCCCGGAGACGGCCCTCGGCAAAGACTCCATCCCAGGCGCCGTGACGGCTGCTTTTCTTTGTCGAGTGCCGCTCCAGCCCTCGGCAAAGGCTTTGCTGAGTGCCCGATAAAGGGCCCTCGGCAAAGACCCTCTTCACCGACTCAAAATTCTCCGAGAGCTCTTTACCGAGGGCTGTCCTTTGCCGAGGGTTAATGGGCCTTTGCAGAGGGCCTCAGGCCCTCGGCAAAGAGGCAGTCTCCAGTAGTGTACCATCAGTTGCTGCGCTGCAGACGCTTCTCCTGCAGTGCTTCCTTGTGGGTTCTCCTCGTCAAGAAGCATTTTCAGTGCATCGAAATTGCCTTCGCATGCTGCTGCTGCTAGGCACTGACGCATCATCGTCACTTGCGAAGACGACCCAGCTGCGGCGTTCGTGGTCGTCGCCATATGATCACTAGCTAGCAGGCTAGCACCAGCTGTTGCTTGCTATTATGCTAAACTCTTCGGATTTGAATGGATATCTATCGGTTGCTCATCAAATGTCCCAAGGGGCTGGTATAATTCTATTTGTGCGTGTCCAGTGTTTGCGGGGGGCCGATGTCATATAGGCTAGTCATATGTATGTACTTCACTGTAGAAGAAGTCTCCTGATCAATCTCTTTCTTCTACGAACAAATTGTTTCTTAACTTACTTGAGACCAAGTCTTTCTTATAGTTAATAAATACGAACACATCCCAATGTCAACGGTGTGACGAGAAGGCAAAGTTCGTGTTAGAGGCATGCCACAAGTTGCAGAACGTGGCTATGCAACTCTGCGCATCCTTTGGATGATCTTTAATTTTATTTCACGAATTGAGTTATGAGTTGGTTTTGTTTATAAACTTGCTTGGGACCATGTCGTGTGGTGCTTGTACTGCCACACTTTCACTGTGGTAGGAGACAAGCGACGGTGTGATATTTCCACCGTCAGTTGGACCCATAGCGAGGCCTCCTAAGGAATGAAACCGGCAGTTGAAACTTCTATTACCGACGGGTTAACGATAGATGCGGCAGTGGCATTGGGGTTGCATTTTCTCTGTCGTATGAAATTAGTACGGCCTTTTTTCTTAAAAATGACAAATGAAATGGCGCAGAAAAATGGCAAACGATAATAAGGCTGCTGGGCGTAGGGCTAGACAAAATACTCGTGGCTCGCCA
Organism: Miscanthus sacchariflorus; assembly: GCA_002993905.1. Taxonomy (NCBI): domain Eukaryota; kingdom Viridiplantae; phylum Streptophyta; class Magnoliopsida; order Poales; family Poaceae; genus Miscanthus; species Miscanthus sacchariflorus. The sequence continues at coordinate 2,871 of PUID01058993.1, forward strand.
ACTCGCTCGATTTGTGGCCAGCTCCGCTCGGATCGGCTCGTTTTATCTTTTTCACGAGCTGAGCTGGAAGTCTAGCTCGCTGTTTTAACGAGACAGCTCGACCTAGCTCGCGAGCTGCTCACGAGCCGAGGCCTATCAATCCACAATCATTAATCTAAAAGATGATGATGCTGACCTAGAAATGTCAACCTATTCTATTGGTATGTAATGCTTATTTTCAGCTGTTTCATATGGATTTTGATTTTATAATTGTCGTGGTACTTAAATGTTGATTTATGGATTATTTTTCAGGGAGAGAAGATGATGATGCTGATATTAAATTTGTGGACTTTCCTAAGTCTGTGGTGGCAAGCAACTAGAAAGTATGCTGGAACTGCATGGATTATGGATGGACCAATTATGTTGCATGGTTGATAGTTTTGATGAACCTGACGTGTATTAATCATGTATGGTTGCATAACAGTGGACGTGACCTTCTGGAATTAATGTAGCATAAACATTATAAATATGTGTCCTATTTTGTTTATAATAGCTCACGAGCTAAACGATCCAGCTCGAGCTCGCTAACGAGCCGAGCTGAGCTGAGCTGCATCTATAGCTCGTAATATTAACGAGCTAAGTCGAACTGGCTCGTTAGCCTAACGAGCCAGCTCGAGCTGGGCCGAGACGAGCCGAGCTGGCTCGATATCCCGCACTAGCTGGGCGGTGTACGTAACCGGTAACTATTGTAGACGACCAAGGCAGTGGGTACCGTACCTGAGCCTCGTATAACTGCAGCATGCAATGCATTTAGCCCTTTTGAACCGGAGGAGTTTTGTGCTAGCGTCTTTGCAATGTTGTCCGCTCCCAGTAAAATGGCTAGATACAGAGGTGAAGTACCATCTTTGGGTTCGGGGATACGAGCCAAATATCCATCAGCCGTCAATAGGTGCCAGACGATTTCTGCATCACCGACGCGGACGGCCTCATGCAAGGCAGTCTCCTGACAATGATTCATTGTCCTTAGGAGCTCCTGATCTTTTCGGGCTGTTGTTGCCAGATCAATGAGATGAGAGACCATCCCGTGTTTGCCTGCCCTGGCAGCGCTATGCAAGGCAGTGTCACCCTTGTTATTCTGTGCAGTARGKAGATCACTGYGCCTCGTGTTGATGAGGCTTGCACATTCCTTGAAGTTGTTTTCTTCCCCGTWKGCGGCCACCAGATGTAGCGCGGTGTCCCCCTCCGCTGTAACACCTTCCATCAGTTGCTGCGCTGCAGACGCTTCTCCAGCAGTGCTTCCTTGTCGGTTCTCTTCGCCAAGAAGCATTTTCAGTGCATCGAAATTGCCTTCGCATGCTTCTGCTGCTAGGCACTGATGCATCATCGTCACTTGCGAAGACGACCCAGCTGCGGCGTTCGTGGTCGTCGCCATATGATCACTAGCTAGCAGGCTAGCACCAGCTGTTGCTTGCTATTATGCTAAACTCTTCGGATTGGATTGGATATCTATCGGTTGCTCATCAAATGTCCCAAGGGGCTGGTATAATTCTATTTGTGCGTGTCCAGTGCTTGCCTGGGACCGATGTCTTATAGGCTAGTCATATGTATGTACTGCACTGTAGAAGAAGAAGTCTCCTGATTAATCTCTTTCTTCTACGAACAAATTGTTTCTTAACTTACTTGAGACCAAGTCTTTCTTATAGTTAATAAATTCGAACACATCCCAATGTCAACGGTGTGACGTGAAGGCAAAGTTGGTGTTAGAGGCATGCCACATGTTGGAGAATGTGGTTATGCAACCCTGCGCATCCTTTGGATGACCTTTAATTTTATTTCACGAATTGAGTTATGAGTTGGTTTTGTTTATAAACTTGTTTGGGACGTTGTCGTGTGGTGCTTGTACTATGGTGGCCTGATTTCTCTCACTACTACAGACTGAGCTACCACTGTTGCCACACTTTCACTGTGGTAGGAGACAAGCGTCGGTGTGATATTTCCACCGTCAGTTGTACCGATAGCGAGGCCTCCTAATTAATGAAACCGGCAGTTGAAACTTGTACTACCGACGGGTTAACGATAGATGTGGCAGTGGTATTGGGGTTGCATTTTCTCCGTCGTATGAAAAGCCGAGCCGACTGGGATATGCATTTTTGGCCGTCAGCCCTAATCTAGCGTTTGGTCAATCGGCGGTAAATTCAGCATGAGTGTTGTATGCCTCCAAGTTCCAACGCCGTCCAATCACCACTACTTCCACCGGGTCTAGCAGAAGAGCCGCACCCACTGCTCTTCATATTCTTCAAGCTCGGTGCGCTGTGAAACCACAGTTCTTCTTCATCCATCATCCCCGTCTCTTCCAATCTACAAAGAAAATGGTGGAAAGCTCCATCAAGTTTTCAAGCAGCGAGTCGTCGAGCGAAAATGACTTGCTAGCGCACCGGTCCTTCGAGGAAAATGTCTCCTCCGATGACTGGAGGGCTTTTGATTATAGTCCTCTGGGGTGCTCCGAGAAGGAGGACCCAGAGGAGGAGGAGGAGGACGAGGATGACGAGGAGGAGGAGGAGGACGACGACAACGACTCCGTCTCCGACTCCGACTCCGACGACTCAAGGACTCGGACTCGGACTCCGACTTGCCTCCTCCCAAGCGAGCGAGGCTTGCAATCATATTTAGATTAAGTAGTTTATAGTAAGTATAAGTAGTTTTAATAGTTTCGGTTAGTTATTATGTTTTCGGATAAGTACAATCATATACTCATCGAAATTGTATCTTTCTATTATATACATACAATGAATCAGTGAAACAAATTCTATTCGCACATATTTGATCCCCTTGAATGCCACCTTTTTTTATATAAAATGCAAAGCAAGTTCTTTCCAATACTACTTCCAAAATACCAGTGCACATATTTGATCTCTTGATTTTGTTAGGTCCTGATATAGATAATGCTACGCGATGAATGTTTTTTTCTTTTACTTTATATATATGAATGAAAAGAAAAAATCCATCCAAATGCACACCAAACATAGAAATAGTTGTTTAAACTAACAATTTCTACAAGTTTTGGTGTTTGACCATTTGCAGGAGGGCAATTTGTGGAAATACACATAAAGGGCTAAGAATGTGCAAAGGAATAGAGCATAAACACCATTCAACACAAGCCTAAAGAAGAGAGACCCAATCACCAGAAGAATCTGGGCCCATACGAGAGGAGAACAATGGCAAACACAAATCCAAACACCAGTAATCAGCGCAAAACCCACTCAAGCCCACTCTAGAAGATCAAAAAGACCCCAGACAAAATTGGATTCAAGGTGGCCCAATGTTGGTATTTATTAACGCACACAGATAAATTCGCAAGCGCACGGATACCGCTGTAGCTTTCACCCGGAAGTTTTTCAAGTATCATATCCATAGGAAAGCGTGTGAGATTAACTACAATCTAACTTAATCCAGGGGTGGCAACAAGGTTAGGATAAACAAGAGCGTAGAGAGGATTACTAAGGTTCTCTAATTCTGACTTCGGTAAGCTGTCTTCTACTATTCAACTAGGGACATTACTAGGGAAAGACACCAGCAGAGGATGCTTTCCTTCGTAACTGGGTCCTACTTGGCCTACAAATGGGAGGTGGACTACAGAGGACTCAACAAATGTGTCACACTTGCGTTCTCCAGAGCTCACGCCGCTGGACCCGAGTCTCTGTAGCCATGTGAGCTACCTTCGAGAGAAGACAGCTGACCTGCAGGCTTGGTAGTTGGATCTAGAGGCCGCCGAGGAAGGGCTCAAGCGCCAAAGGCAGGAGCTTGTATGGCAGCAAGCATCACAACCCCCTGTCGGCGATGACGATGATGCCCTCACAGGGCTCCCAACGTGCTGCGCTTTCCCCGTGCGGCCTACAACTTGGTGGCGGTTGCTTGCTGTCTGACACGCCGGACCTGAAGACCAACAAGCGGCTACATGAGGCAAGGCAACTCCTCCGCATCACCCTCGAGTAGTAGGCTGAGAGTTTGGCCTCCTGGTGCTGTGCCGCTCCCTCCAGACCGTCCCAGCTGACGCCACAGTCAGCGGGGACCGCTTCGATGCGCGAGACCCGCCAATAGGAGGAGGTAGTGGTGACACTTTTGTCGACAGCTCCGATAGTCCGTGGACCAGGGGTGCCAAGCCCCGATAGGAGCGAAGCCGTGAGCTTTCCCTTTGCTGTTCATCCACGCGCAATCAGATCAGCGACGACCGTGACATGTGCGACAACATCGAGGCCTGGAGCCATGCTCATGCTCAGTCCCGCACCCCTGAGTGACGGGAAGGGCCCCACCTAGGATCACGTCGGCCCCCTAGTGTTTGGGGCTAGGATTCGGGTGGCTTTCTACCCCAAGCGCTTCCGGCCATCGATGCACATCTCCAAGGATGACAGTGAGACCAACTCGGACCACTGGCTCGAGGACTACGACCTCTCCATGAGGGCCATGGGGTCGAATGATGGCTTTGCCATGCAGTACCCGCCTCTGCTTCTATCGAGCTCTACGAGGGCTTGGCTCGAGCAGCTCGAGCCTGGTAGCATCCGCTGCAAGGGCGACCTCCACTTCGTCTTCATCAGTCATTTTCAAGGTACATACACCCAGCCTAGATACTCATGGGACCTACGCAATTGTAGGCAGTGGACCGATGAGACCTTTGGAAGTACATCTAGCGCTTCTATAAGAAGCGTAATGACCTCCCCAACTTCACTGACACCGACGTGATCAACCCCTTCACCCGCGACAATACTTGTGAGCGCTCATCCATGCGCTCAGGCGTGAGACCCCGCGCACGACGCGGGAGCTCCTGGACGTCGGCACCGAGTACACCACGGGCAAAGAGGCTATCCAGGCCAACATTAGTGGCAAGGCCAAGGCTGCCGGCTACCTTAGCGATGGCGACAATAGCGATGACCTGCCTTAGCCTAATGTCGCGGCGATGAGAGGGCCAAGGACAAGAAGCACCATGGGGAGGAGATGGTGGCCGACCGCACCGCACTAGGCCTCAACCCTGCGGGTGGGGCGCATGCTCTGAGCACTTTGAGAAGGCGCTCGAGGCCCCCTGCCCATTCCATGGGAGGTAGGAAAAGCACCTCCTCAAGGACAGTGCTACCATCAGAGGCTACATCCGTAGCACTCTAGACCAATAGGGCGAGGCTCAGAAGCCTATCCCGAAGGCCAGCGAACCAGCGGATGGTGCCTAGGGGGCGGACATTGAGTTCCTCGAGGCTGAGCGGTGCCTCGTGATCTTTAGAGGCTCCCAGGTGTACGAATCCCATAGGCAACGCCACATCATCGAGTAGGAGATGAACACAGTCCACACCCTGGCCGCCCTAATATGGCTTCGGTGGTCGTAGACGGCCATCACCTTCGATTATGGGACCACCTCGATCGTGTTCCTCATCCGTGTTGCTACCCGCTCATGGTCATCCCAATCATGGGCACCACACTCTTGTCCAAGGTGCTGATGGACGAAGGCAGCGGCCTCAACATCCTCTATGCTAGCACCCTTGATAGGATTGGCATCGCGTGGAGCAACCTGCATCCCAGCAAGATGCTGTTCTATGGGATCATCTCGGGGAAGGAGGTCATGCCCCTCAGGAGCATCTGGCTCAACGTCACCTTCGGCCAGCCGGACAACTTCCGGAAGGAGCCGCTCACCTTTAAGGTGGTGGACTTCCCCGGCATCTACCATGCTCTCCTCAGCCAGCCATGTTTCACCAAGTTTGTGGCCATCCCCAACTACATCTACCTGAAGCTGAAGATGCCTGGCTCGAATGGGATCATCACCGTCGAAGGCAGCTTTGAGCAAGCCTACTACTGCAAGCAAGATTGCATCGCCCAAGCAGTCGCATAGTCCACCCCTTGTGTTCCCGCCGGCTCTAGGCCTGACATAGGCAGGGCACTAATGGAGGAAGGAGTCTAGGCGACAGCGATGCTCGACCGACCGAGCTCTGGCGCGGTGCCTGACGCAATTGGCGATAGCGATGGCTTGGCTGGCCCCTCCATCGATGCGCTCGGCCCCCTAGAAGGGGCTGACCCGATCGAGGTGAGTTCCAACATCCCCATGAGGGAAGGCCACCACTGAGCCATCCGCCTAGTAGCTCATCCCTCGAGCCAAGACATGGCCGCCGACCTCCACCACCGGCACACTGCTCCAACAACAAAAACCAAGATAAGACACGTTCTCCTCACCTTTTTGTTTTCCCATCTTGTTACTGTTTCCCTCTTCCCAAATGACTTCAGCAGATGCTCGGATACATCAGAGTAATGGCTAACTCATTACCCATGGCTCTTTCTGAAGGAAAGCTATGACCAAAGATGCATTGACGAGCGAGGTCGTGACGGGTGGAACGAGCCTGGCGATGAGGGAACTAGGCGAGGGATCGATGAGCGCTAACGAAATGGCCTGACTGCCACGTTACTAGCTACATCATCTTTCCCTTCTCTCATTTCCATTTCACTTCATTGTAGCTTTCTCTCTCCTGATCCCTCCACAGATCGAGTCTCCTAGCCACATGACGGAGCGCCCCCCAGATGGGGCATTGTTGAGGGCCTCAAAGCTGGCCCATCGGGCTTCAAGGCCATCGAAGCACCTAATGTGTGAGGGATGTTCATGGGTGGGCACAAGCGGCCTTAGCCAGGTGCTTAGAAGCAAAATCGGTCGCCCGTCGAACGATGTCTAAGTACCGACCTCAAGCCGCTCGTGGTGACCCACCAGGGAGGCAGCGAGCCCTAGAGCACCGAACGACGGGCTCATGAACTATTCAAGTGGCTCGGTCGGGAAGTCGAGGATCTCCCCTCTGGGGGACATGATCAAGGCATGGAATGACCGTAAACTTGGGGTTCACACGGACTTACTTGCTAGTAGCACGGGCACGGCAATTTTGGCCACTGAGGCCATTGCCGTAACAACCCATCCCAACAAGGGACCAAAGTCTTTGAGCATGACTCGTGAGCCATGAGATTACAAACAAAAGTAATTTCATTAATAATTGGGAATGACCCAATTACAATATACGGTGGCAAAAAACATTGTCCTTAGACCGCCTATACGGTGGCAGCAACCACACAGGCCTACCTAACCTTCCGACCGAGCCATGGTTGGGGCCACATAGTTTGCTGACAAGTGCAGGGGGAGGCTCGGACGACCCCCTCCTGACCCAACGGTCAGGAGAAGCTCCGCAACAACAGTGATGGCAATTGGTGAAGCGGAAGGGTGAAGCGTTGGTTTGGCCCCGTTCTCTCCCCCCTGGGCTCCAGCTCTGATCCAGGTGGCCACCTCCCCCATGTTCAAAGTGCTCTTCCTCTGATAAACGGAGGGTAGCCGGATGACTCATGTCGCTGGGATCCTTCCCTTCTCCGGAGGAAGATGACGGGGTAGAAGCGTGGTGGCGCGCGATGTCGAGGGTGCACTGAGGGGGGCAGCACATGAGGGAAGGACAGTGTCCCTCGGTGCCTACCCTCACCTCCCTCCACGTTGTGCCGTCACCTTCTCTTCGCTGGAATCCTTCCACTCTTGTGGGAGAGATCGCCTGGCGGAGGAGGGCGGGCTCACTCGGAGGGAGATGTCGTACTTCATTGTCACCATAGCCACCAGGAGTTGGATCTGAGAGGAAGAAGAGAGGATGTAGGAGATAGGATAGAGGCGTGGCGCCTTCGGGGGCTCCCCTTTATAGCCTTAGTCGATATGCTGTGAGTGGCTCCGGGCCCTCCGATCAGTGATCGATTGATAAAGGGACCCTAGGGGCTGGCCAGGCACCCATCAGTCCCTGCAACGCACCCTAGGAAGTTGCGTGATGGTGGCCATGCAATAAAGGCAGAGTCAAGGAGGGCATTGACAACGAGTCAAGTCCTCGCTCCACTTTCCACCAAGCGCACTGCCCACTCCGCGCACGCCTTCTCACGAGACTTGAGGGGATCCGACTCCCCTTAGGCCCACTGGCCATCATTAATGGTCTAGATCCGCGCGCACCAAGTGCTATGGTGTCTCCTCCACCAGATTTGCTCCATGTGGCCTGACGTACCATCTCCCAAATGAAGTGGGACGGTGCGGGAGTGCGCACCGTAACTCCTTCGGTAGGCGCGGCAGCCCAGGTTCCATCAACCGCCTATGTGGGACGTCACAGGGAACGATGCATCTAGAAACCGCCTCGCCCACTGGCAAGGAGGCCCCGCAATGGCCTCGGGGGCTACGCCGACTGCCCAGATGGAGAACCTGTCCCCCCGATCGATGGGCACCCGGGCGACATGCCCCCTAAACTAACCAACTCCCTAGAATTGGGTTGGCAGCCACTGAGTGGTGGGCCCAATGAGGGCCCCATCTGAGGTTTGCGCGCTCCCCACACCCCGACCTACGGTTGCTAGGTCGGCTCGAGAAGGTCGGGGCCTATTACTGAAGCCCCCAGAAGGGCATGGCGCGTCGGGTGATTAGGTGGCCCCGAGCCAGAGCCCATACGCTCTCGATCACCTGACCCAAGGTAGGCCTAGATCGGAAAGGAGGGTGCCCCAGGGCCCAAGGCCAGCAACTCCTAGGCGAGTCCACCAGACCCTCGCTCGGGCCTCAGACTCACGCGACGTAGGTCATAAAGGGGTCAACACCATCACTCAACCCCGATAGCCGAGCGCCCCATCACACTTGGGAGAAGCCCCAAGAAGGGCAATGCACTCTCGTCAGCGGAAGTCATCCCCGCGTGGCTAGCTCGGTCACCAAAAGATTGAATTCAGCTTTTCGTTGCCATCACGAATTCGGCTAAGTGAGGCCACGAATGGCTCGGGGGCTCCTGATGAGATCCTAACATAGGGGTATGTTAAGCCTCGGGTTCAATGGTTTCTGATCGAGAGACCCCCCCGACTGACCCTTATAGGATCGCCCAGGGTCTCGGGGGCTATACCCATCAGGTACGCTCGCACGTACCCTCCGACAAAGGAATTAGGCCGAGCCCGAGTACGCCCACCGCATCTGCTTGGGACTCGGGGGCTCACCCGAGCCATAGGCTTCCGATCGATGGAAGCTAGACCCAATCCTTGGCTCCTTCCCGACCTTCGGCGCCAGTGAAGGCCCGGGCATAAGAGGGGTGCTCCGAGCCACCAAGGCTCGGGGGGCTCCCTAGCGCTGCCCCACGGGCGCGGCCCTGTCAGTCGCTCCTCCGACAGGGTCACGCACGGGGCGTGACGCAAAAAGACAAACTCCTCCACTGGTTTCAGGGGCTCAGGGACTTCCGAGCCCGCGAGTCAGCCCCTCAAGCCGATTGCCTTTGCCACCAAGAAGCCTCTAAAAGGTGCACTTGGTGGAGGCCAGTCCAAGCCAACAGAACCTGATACTCAACGTGTCAACAAAGCAGTCGGACGATGCCCAGAGTTTCTTCGGCTCCACGACATCGCCATGGTCCACACAATGCCGCTGGAAGACCCTCCTGGACTCCGGCGCATGTAGACCATAGGCTCAACTCCCACAAACCACTATGTACCCGACCTACCTCGATATATAAGGGGAGGTCGGATCTAAGATGGGGGAGGACGATTGCATGCAGATCATTCAAGTCCTCACCGGTCAACTCACACTCTGCATCGAGAGCAGAGCGACCTAGAGAGGGGCACCAAGAGCTCCTCCACTGCACCCATCGTCTTACTCCTCTCCGACGAGGGGGAAGGCTCCACCGGCGGCGAGGCTTTTTCTGGGATCAGCACCAAGCGATTTCCTAACAAATCTCTTTCTTTCTCCCTTACACTCTGCTATAACCCCCCAGATTTTGGGTGCTCTTGAGTAGAAGGATCATCAGCTGCTAGACGTAAGGTCCCGATAGCCCGAACCAGGATAAACCGCTTCGTCCCCTCTTTGATTCTTGTGTTCTTGAGTCCATCCGAACCACCGGAGACACACTCTGATACCATGATGAACAACAATGCTTGCCGCGATTTCGTCCCCGCCACAATAACTGTTTCTAGCTAAATATATATATATTTTGGAGGTGATTGCTTATGTCAACCGCCATTGGAAATAAGTCAACCACCTTTTAAAAAAACGTCAACCACCTTTTAAAATATCTATAGAACAAATCAATTCATAATTTTTTCAAATAAAGTTGGATGAAGACAAAAATTATATGAAAATTGTAGAGATCGGTGAGATATAAAACTTTGTAGTTGAAGACTTTTTCATTTGATATCGTCTGAAAGCCCAGATTAGGTTTTGAAATTCAAACTTTTGAATTTTCAGATGACATCAGATGAAGACTTTTTCATCTAAGTTGCAGTGATCGGCAAGATCTGGAACTTTATAGTTGAAATTTTTTTCATTTAAGATAATTTTGAGGACGGAATATTTGATATAAGATTGTACGTATTAGTACAAAGGGATTTTATTAGATGAAGGATATTTTTTCTGTGCATGGCGCGATCCAGTCTATGGATTAAGACTCCCTGATTTGTGTGGATGTGCTGCTCACTTTTGGGCCGGGCTGTGTTTGTGTTAGATTGAGGTAGGAAGTTCCTCGTACTTAACACTTTTGTTTTAAGTTTTTAATAAATATTTCCTTAATCAAAGGAAAAAAAATATTGTACTCCCTCCGTCAGATCAGGTACTGGCTCGCGTAACGCTCTTAAAGTTTTTAATAAA
>PUID01059018.1:2868-13456 GCA_002993905.1 Miscanthus sacchariflorus
CAGAAATCAACCGGTAAACAATCTGAATATCGTGACAGTTGAAGCAAGAAAATTAGATTTTTTCCAAATTAGTTTTGGTGGTGGACGTGGGCTGCCACAAATTACGTTGCAGGCTCAAGGGACATGCCAGCCCGCGTTTGACCATTAGGACAAGAAGCAAGAAGGTCCTTGCCTTCGCCCGCAATCCTGCCACTGTCCGCCGCGCCTCCCACCTCCCTCCCCCTCTCCCTCGGCCGCATCGCGAGTTCGCCACTGTGCGGGAGCGACGCCGCCGGCCACCAGCCACCGGCCCCGCCGGAAGCTCGTCACCATCTCCGCATCTCCGCTTCCTTATCCGCCTCCCCTCGGGTCCTACTCCTCCTGACGGCCGGTGGCTTCCGCCAGGTGCCACGCCACCTCCCCCGCCACCAAACCGTAAGAGGGGCTGTCGAGTCCAGCGCCCGCTCGCCCGCCCCGCCGGCTTACTCCCGCACGCGCCGCCTAGGTATGTATGTGCTCCGGCTAACCCCGTCGGTATTGATCCATGTTCTCTGTGCAGATTTTGCGATGCCTAAAATCTGTTCTACATGTAACATAGCTTTTGAAGATGAGATTAAAGATTTGTGACATGCTAGTTGTGTATCCCGTGAATACCCCAAGTGCACTAAGTGCCGTGTTTTGGTGCTAGAGGTAGCTGCCCACTTATGAGTTCTATAATAGTTGTTGCAGTGAGCTTCAGATGAAGCGGCCGGCTCTGTCCCTTTCCTGAATTGATATGACCGTGTAGTCTCTCATCTATCTTGCAAGCCAATGTCCAAATTTCCTAGGTAAACCAACAAATGAGAGAAAAACGAATTCAACAAAGGATTTCATATTGTTGCTAGGTTGAGTGCACAAAAAACACGTGGTACAGTTTGTTCACTTGTAGTGTATACATGTAACTAAATGCCACTGCATTGAACAATTTGTGCATAATTTTGTTTAATTAATGAGCATTCTTGACCGGACTCTAAATCATGCATTTTGCTTACTGAGTTTAATGAGCAAATACTGGTAAGCCAAATATTGTTATCAATGGCGTTATCAATTATGAGCGTGTCAAGTTTCTGACACTTGTGAATAGCTGAGATAATACATTAATACTCATTTGCTTTATAATGCAGATACATTTCTTTAAAATGTAGTTTATCTGAGACTTATTGGGTCTTACAGTTTTGTTTATCCTGAGTATTCAGGTTTGAACCTGCCTTAGAAATATACAAAATGGCTGCAGTTGATGCAACAACCAAGGAGATGGAGGCACTGCATGTTGGACAAAATGATGAAACAAAAGTAAGTAGCTGCAGCAGTTCCGTTGTTTTTCATGACCCATGAAATGAATCACTAGACAGTAGTATTGTTCTGCACAAAGTTGAGTATATTTTCTTTCGCATCTATTTGAGAACTGAAGGAGTATTTCATTTGCGGAGGTGGTCCGTTCTAGTCATGATAACTGGTCATTGTCTTGCATACTCACATGTCAATTTTAGCCTCTTCATTTGTTCCATGTTTCAATCATGCTTTGTCTGAAGTCACTTGTAAGCAATGGCCAAAATTGTCCTAAAAATGGTCACTAAACTTTTGACTAGATGAGGTGGGTAGATTTTCCAGTTCAGTTTGAAAGTGAAATGATTAGAAGACTTGAACAAGTGATAACAACTTTATTGTATGATCTTGGATTCTTATATGGCACATTTCTCATGCTTGACCCTTGGTTTTCTGTATTTTTGTTTTCATACCAATTAACATCCATTTTTCTTTTGCAGGATAATTTGATTAAAGACAAAGCTGCAAACAGCAATCATTCTGTTCTTGCAGCTCAGTCCTCACCACCAGAGGATGATGATGATGAAGCACAAGCTGATGGTCCATCTCAAGATGGAGCACCAGGTGACAACTCTACCTTGCCAAAGTTTTCCTATAAAAGCTGAAGGCTATTCTGTAATATCTAGCATTTGAGGTGGGGTTAGTCTAACATCTGTCTTTTGAAATGGGTATTCTTCAGGAGCTGTAAAGAAGAAAAAGAAGAAAAACAAATCCAAGTGAGTTCTGCTGTTGAGTTGAACCATACTTTTATTGTTTGTCCTGTTTCATTTCACAAGGATTTTTCATCTCTTCTGTAGAAAGAAGAAGGACCCCCTTCAGCAGACAGATCCTCCATCAATACCTGTTGATGACCTTTTCCCGTCAGGAGAATTTCCTGAGGGTGAAATCCAACAATATAAGGATGAGTAAGTGCAAGTAGCTGAAGTTCTATTGAATTAAATTATCCTATGTATTGGGGGGAAAAGGATTTTCACCATCTTGTTAAGCACCACCAGTTATGAACTAATATAATGAACTACCAGTAACTCTTACAAATCTATACACTATTGTTATTCAGTAATTTGTGGAGAACAACTAGTGAGGAAAAGAGGGAGCTGGAACGACTGCAAAAGCCAATGTACAACTCTGTTCGACGAGCAGCAGAAGTTCAGACAGGTTTAAATATACACCCTCTGTAATTTATGTGCAGCACAACTTTTATTCTTTTCTATATGTTGGTTGCAATTCTACAACGTATGTATATTCTTATTTGCTAGGTGCGGAAATATATGAGGAGCATCATAAAGCCTGGAATGTTAATGGTTGATCTATGTGAAACATTGGAAAACATGGTCCGGAAACTTATCAAGGAGAATGGACTGCAAGCTGGCATTGCTTTTCCAACTGGATGCTCCTTGAATTGGTATGGCATTCTTTTATAGTGTTTCTGTTAATTTGGTATGCTTAGATGTGTTTCCAACTTTTCATTCGGTTCAAGAATTGATGGAAGAAAAATGCGATTCTTAGGGTTGCAGCTCACTGGACTCCAAATGCGGGCGACAAAACTGTGCTACAATATGATGATGTGATGAAGCTGGATTTTGGAACTCATATAGATGGTCTGTCAATGATTTTGTTTTATTTATTGTCTTTGGTTTGTTGATGTGACTACTTGTGTGGAATTCTCATCAATTAGTCAATATTTTTTTAATTGCAAACACTAACTTGATATATGTTCTAGGGTACATTGTTGATTGTGCATTTACTGTTGCATTCAATCCTATGTTCAATTCATTGCTTCAAGCAACGAGAGATGCCACGAATACAGGGATCAAGGTAATTTCGATGTTTTTCTCTGCATTCTGTAGGCTGCTTTTCCTGTAGTGCTCTGTTTGATTGTACCGAACTGAGATGTTTTGCTCAAGTGCATCATGTTCATGTGTTCATTAGAATACTGATTTCCACTAGACAAATATTGTATGGATTGGCATCTCTAGCTGCTACTATAAAATTTGCCTGCCTAATTCAATTTCTCCTGTCCTGTTAATGACCATGGTTGTCTGAGATTATTTCTCTGTTGAGCATGCACACATTGAACATCCAAATGATTTGATTATTACGTCATTTCAGGAAGCTGGAATAGATGCACGGCTTGGTGATGTTGGTGCTGCAATCCAAGAAGTTATGGAGTCATATGAGGTTGAAATCAATGGGAAAGTTTTCCAGGGTAATGTAAAGTAGTCATACGCAGCTTCTGATTTTCTGCTGTGCGAAAATAACGTATAGTGAAAAACGAATCATAACGAACTACTTTGTTGCTTGTGTGACAGTTAAAAGTGTTCGGAACCTCAATGGACATAGCATTGGGCCATATCAAATCCATGCTGGGAAATCAGTTCCAATAGTGAAAGGCGGAGAACAAACAAAAATGGAGGAGGGGGAGTTTTATGCCATTGAAACTTTTGGATCTACGGGTATGTTAATTATGTAGCTTGAACTCAGAGATAGAAAGATAGGAGTACAATATTATGTCATAACTGTTTTGCAACAAAAAAAAACACTTACTTAAATATAATAGAATGACCCAAACATCAATTTCTTGTCCCTACTTGGACATGTTTAAGTCCTTGAAGACTTGGCACAGTGCACACTTGATGAGTTTCATGATGTTTGCAGGAAAGGGATTTGTCAGGGAGGACTTGGAATGCAGTCATTACATGAAGAACTTTGATGTTGGACATGTGCCTTTGCGGTTAGCAAAGGCCAAGCAACTACTTGGGACAATCAACAACAACTTTGGAACGCTCGCCTTTTGCCGCCGGTACTTGGATCGCCTTGGTGAGACCAAGTACCTAATGGCTCTGAAAAATCTATGCGATAATGGCATCGTTCAGGTAGGTGTATCTCTCTGTCTCTGCTCCATTGTCCAAACCTAACCTTGTTGCTGACATGTCTATTCACCGTTTTGCTCTGTTGGCAGCCGTACCCTCCCCTTTGCGACGTGAGAGGGAGCTACGTCTCACAGTTTGAGCACACCATCTTACTCCGGCCAACTTGCAAAGAGGTTATTTCCAGAGGCGATGACTACTGATTGCAGCTGAAGCAGTTGGCTCCTTGTACCGGTTGTTTGTGCGAACAGAGTACACCATTTTTGCCATTCCTGTGTACCATCTCTCTCTCTGAAAGGGTGTACCATCTCTTTATGGATGGACCAATGGACTATAGTTTGGTCCTGAGTTTCGAATGTGTTGGGACTTGTTTTCCCACACAAGAGCTGAAATTGGTACCCCGTTGTATTAAAATTTGATATAACTCGATAAAGATCATGTGGACATCATACAATTTTCTGGGAACATGGGCTTTAATGCATTCTTGGGTCTAGCCTGGCATGGTGTTTTTTATCGCATCCTCGTCTGCAAGATCTGGGCGTTACCAAAACGTAATTATTCTTATAACGCACGCATTTCCAGCAAAGGTTAAAGAGGGTGTTTGAGTGATTTCTAGCAAAGGTTTAAAGAGTGGTTTCCAGCAAAGGTTGTGTTTGAGTGATTTCGCGGGGCATTGCGTTGTGCCCACTGACACAGCATCTCCAAGATTCCAAGAATTCTTTAATACTTACTGAAAAAACCGTGGTTTTTTACACCTTGTTCGGCTGATGGTTTCTATATACCAATAAGCAGTTCAAGTGAAAACACTGTACCTCCTGTGAAAACAAAAAACTCGTCCTACTCAAAAGCCCCTCGTGAGTCAGTGACCTGCGTCGCTCGGCCCTCCCATTCTCCCAATGCCAATGGCACGTCTTTCTGGGCTGCTGCTCCTCGTGGCGCACCGCGTTGCCGGTTTGTAAATAGTACGAAGGACTTATTTTTTTTAGTGATCCTTAGAGATGTTCAGGGTTTTACATCTCCGTGCGTTCATTTACAATTTATTTAAAAATTATGAATCCACTATACTCGTTTAGTTTCGCTATTAGTCGTTGGAGAGACCCTTCGCTAAATGCTACTATAGCTGTAGATTTCATATTTAAAAACAGCGAAAATGATTGCAAACTTGTTGCTAACTCTCTTGCCGATTTTATTGCCGCATAAACAAATATAGGGATTTGGAATTGGAACGGATGTCTCCTGAATTTGTGATCGATTTCCAAATTTACTTCAGTATAGGTACCCCGTTGCTTCGCGCGTTGGATGGGGTTTCCTTTCGCGCTTCTGCCTCCGCCCGCCGCCGTCGCCTCGATCGGCATCAGCGGCTCACCCTCCGGCAGCCGCACCTTGATCCTGCGCCCCGCTTTCGACGACCTAATCCTCCGCGCCGCCGCCACCGCTGCCGTTGCCACGTCACTGCAGGTACGCCTCCTCGCCGCCGAGTGCGTGTGCTTGCGTGCTTGCTTGGGTTGTGTTCAGCTTCGGTGCTCGCTTCGTAGCCACTGATCATCCATGGCCTAAAAGTAATCGTTCTGCTTAGCTGAGCCTAGCCAATGGTTAATCACTTTCCTAGCTGAATTTTGTCGTGGCATGAAGAATCTGGTAAAATGAAATATGCAATGTTGGGTTTGTTTTGACATACCATTAATCAGCTATAAGATGGTGCTTTAGGGTCTGTTTTGAACTAGTGGATATTACAACCTTCCAGCAGGATTCTTCTGAAATTACCCATATATTATTATGTACTCTCTCAGTTCCAAATTATAAGACATTTTAGCTTTTTTAGATTTATAGTTTTTGCTATGCACCAGATGCATAGTAAAATCAATGTATCCAGAAAAGTTAAAACGTCTTGTAATTTGGAATGGAGGGAGTACCTTTTAACCTTTTGGCTAAAATTTGAGCTCAAAGCCTCAAACAGAAGGGTGTGCAAGATAGTTTCTAACCTTTACATAAACTTATTATTATGTGCATGTTGCAAATCCGAATTCAGTTTCAATATTGGTGGGAATATACATAGTGTCTTCTTATTATTATTCTAATCATTCGATCTGTCATTCTCATACACAGGCAACACATTAATTTGCAGTCATGGTCTTACTGTGCCCCCCTACTCCACTGAAGCTCGCCGTCCACCCTGACATAAGCGCAGCACATGTTGCAAGGGTTGCAGGTGTGTCGAAACACATAAGCTTCTTATGTCAATGTTTTGTGGTCTGATTCTCCAGTCTGTATGGTGGTTAGTTCTTATAGTGTATCATCATGATGGACATTGTGCCTGATGTTCTGTGGGTTTCCGGGATACTTGTTTCCTCTTTCCTGTCATGCATTTATGATTTATCTGCTGAATTCAGATATGAGCTTAAGTTCATCTACAACTGCTAATGCTAGATGAATTTCTAAACTTGAAAACTATTCTGCAAAAAAGTTATATATGTTATCCTGCCAAATGATGCACAACTAGAATGTTATGAGAAGAAACATCTAGAATGTTTTATCTCTTAACCTGTTCATCTTGTCATGAACAGGCTATGGGGCTGCATTTGCGATTATGGCAGGAACATTGCATAGATCCGCTTCTCTCCCATCGTCAGCTGGAGGTAGCAAAACCAATTGGAAGTGCCAGAGCACAAGGAGGCCTTCCTCAATAGTTTCGATGGCTCAAAATCATGGAACCAAGACACAAGCATTTGGTTGCCTACGAGCAGCGCATAGGCCTGCGGTGACACCTGTACTTGGTTCGAAATCAATGTTCCCCATCCATCAAAGAGGACAAAACTATCCTCGCCTCATCACCAGGGCAACTCTCAACAGTTTCACCGGGGAAGTTATGAACATTTTCGCGCTTGCGCAAGAGGAAACACAGCACTTAGCGCTCAAGGCTGGAATCAGCCAAGTCCTGTGGAGCCACATTTTACAATGCATTTGTATTTTGCTCTTGGACCTCATACTCAATGAGGTAAACTATATTCAAATAAAGTCTGCCTCTAACTAGAAGGCAAATACACACTCTTGATTATATTTTTATGCTTAGTTGATTGATGGTCATAAACTTATCTTGCATCTCAGGTTTTCCAAATAATGGATGGTATAGTTGGGAAAGGAAGCAGTGAATCTCCTTTGAAAACTCGAAGTAATGATGCTTCATTGGAAATGGGAAGCAGTAAAACTTCTGCTGAGACAAAAAACAAGATGCCCACACCCACACTTGATGAATACGGAACTGATTTAACAACATTAGCTAATAAGGTACTGTTCTGGACTTACTAGCTACTTTACTAGAGTGCAATGCAACCCACAATATAATGTTCTGGGACAATAACAAGTAAAAACTGATCATGTTGTACTCTAGGGAAAGTTGGATCCTGTTGTCGGAAGACAAAAACAGATTGACCAAGTTGTACAAATTTTAAGCAGAAAGGGCAAGAACAACCCCTGCCTGATTGGAGAGCCAGGTGTTGGAAAAACAGCAGTAGTGGAAGGCCTTGCCCAGCTCATTGCCATGGGGAATGTTCCAGAAACAATGCAAGGGAAGGTCTTTCTCTTGGTTCTTTAGGGCAGCTTTTGTGATTTGTTCTTTCTTGATTCTATTTGATTGTTATTTTTTCTCGAGAAATTTTATTGTTATTTTCGTACAGCTGAATTTGTTGTAAACTTGCAAACCGTTTTACATGAAAGTTAAATATATGGGAAAAAGTACCTGTTTATATGTCAGTTAGATTTGTCAGTTCCTGCCTTGCCGTTTTCTTTTCCCTTGTTTTTGCTGTCCAGATCAGACATTTAGACCTTATTTTTGCCATTTCAATAGACTAATAATAACCATTTGACTGTATGCTCAGTTGATCACTATGTAATTTTGATTTGAACCACTATTCCTGGATGAATTTCATTGAAGAAATATTCATGTTATTACACTAATTCATTGCTACAGAGTTATCTAAAAATACAGTAAAACATAATACATGTCCATGGCCAATATATATGGTAATTTTATTTTGCTTTATTTGAGCTACCCTGTACACTACTATTTTTTTTAGATCATGCCTTAGCCACATTTTTCATTACGCAGGAGTAGAAAGTTTTGTTCCAAATCTGTCAAGTTACAGTAATCCAAATATTACCGAAACCCACAGCCCACACCGTCTCACACTATTAGCACGCGGTTGTGATTACACAAGATACAATTTTGCGACTAAGACAAGGATACACTTTAGACCTCGTCCATCCTGAACATATCCAAGTTCATGGCCAACGGGTCAAATTCCCCACCGAAAAGAAGCTGAAGCGCCTCCTGCTTGGAGGCCGATAATGGTGCCTGGAAGGTAGATTTGTACTTGCACACCGTCTCAGAGTCGACGGCGGGCGAGCCTGCTACCACTCTCAGCTTCTGCATGAGCACGCATTGAGCCTGCTTGGTGGAGTCCGCCTAGCGTGGCTTCGCCACAAGGCGTTCACTGCGCCGCAGCGACCCAACGGAGACCGGCGTCCTGGGCCTACGCAGCCTAGGCGGTCCGGGGATGAGGGGTGTCTGCAACGGAAGGCAAAGCCGCACCTCCAGCGTTTTGACAGGCCCCGACGACGCTGGCCTACCGGCGTCGTCATCGCTCGAGGAGTCCCTCTACGCGCCCAGCATCTCCACTTCCCTGGGCGAAGTCGAGACTGGCTGGACATCGCTAGGATCGTCGACCATGACGGTGGCCATGTCCCCATGGCCTGTTTCTAAAGCGGAGCGATGGTTTGGTGGCGGAACTTGGATTGCCACTTCAACCAACATTGGGTCCAGCGACGAGTCAACCGTGGGTGGCAATTGCCTCGGCCGGCTCCACAGCACTAGGTCTACCTCAGCCTCAAGACCACCTCCTTCGCACGACTAACCCAGCCGACGCTCACGTGCGAAGCTGCCCCCGAGCCGGGCACAGACGCTGGCCGCGCCCTCCGCCACCTCGTACGTCAAGGCAAGGTGTGCCCGGAACTCCTCTGGAGAGACAGCTGGCTGATTCCCACCAACGAGCGCGACAAGAACAAGGGAAAAGTCCGCTTCAGGCACGACGAGCTCCATGTTCTTCGGGACAACGAAGACCTCGATCTTGGGACGGCTATCGGCATCACCCAGAGGTGGTGATAGCGGCAAGTTGCTGTTGTGGTGTTGCTGTGACGATGACTACGGCGTGGTCAACTGTTGCACACAACGAGGCGACGACAGCGTCGGCGCCTGGCCAGGCGCGTCGCAACCTCCCGGCGATAGCCTTGTACCAGCAGGGCGACGTGCCTTGGCACCCCGGTCAGGGCGATGCGCCACCGAGGATGAAGGCTCGCGTGCCGGCAAGGGGCCTCGCTTGCACACCGGCGAACAACCACGCCTGCACGCCCTGGCCCGATGGCCGGTACCCCGGCAGTGGAAGCAACGGGACAGGGAGCGACACTGAGTGGCGAGGTGGTCGTGCGCGAGGCAGTTAAAGCAGAGACTCGCAAGCTCTGGCGGGATGGGGCGGTGGAGTTTGGGTGCTCATTTCCCCGAGCAGTGCCGGTGACGATGGCTCACGACAGTCTGGAAACCATCGACGTCGACGATGGGCCCCCGATGGGGCTGCCGGGACGTGTTAGGCACCGACGACCCACGCCGCGGGCCGAGGCGCTGGTGCACCGGGACTCTCGCCACTTGCTGCGAACCTAGGCGACGCGTTGCGTGCACTCGCACGGCGTTCATCGGTGGAGTCCCACGACCGTCAGGTACACGAGTCCTGTGTCGACGGCGCTGCTTCCCCCTTGCAGGCACTGGATGGGTTCCCTCCGCGGCGGCAGCGCTCTGCGCCGCGTCCGAAGCCCCAGCCGATGGCCGAGGCGTGGCCCGGAGGGCCTTGCGAGCGGCGTCCAGATACGACGGGCGTGTGGCTTCGTCGTCAGAGCTACCCGCGCCAGGGTCTTCCTCCCAACGTCGGAACTTGCTCCTGCCAGCTGACCGATGGGCGGGGAAGAAGGGGGGGCAAGCGCGGAGGCGGAGGACGGCGAGGACCTGCACGAGCGCGCGGCATCCTCCTCGTCGTCCTCGTCTTCCGGGACGTCCTTGACGATGACCAGCGTGTCATGCTCAGTCCTTGCATCTGTGGCAGGCACAGGCAGGACGACGATGGAATTGGGCCCGGCGGGGGCAGCGACGCTAGGGATGGCCGCAGGAGCCGGGGCGTCAAAGGTGGCCAGCGGCACCGGAGTGGCTGCCGGCGGGCTGTGGATGGGGCAGAAGACGACCCGGTGGGCACGCCAAGGAGCGTTGTGGTGGCAGCCCCATCCCCATGGATCGATAGATCCGGAAGCGGGGAGCTTGGATCAGGGCTTGAAGGGGG
>PUID01059071.1:0-13403 GCA_002993905.1 Miscanthus sacchariflorus
GCTCGGGCGTGTCGATGGCGCGGAGGGGGAAGGCGGCGGGGAGGCTGTGCAGGTGGGGGAAGGAGATAAGAGGAGAAGAGGGGGTGGCGAGTGGTGAACCGGTTGGAGCTGTAGGTCGAGGGCACTTCAGGAATACCCGTCTCTTTCTCTCGATCTCTCTTTTCTTTTTGTTTCTTTTTTTCTTTTTGAAASGACTACCCGTTTAATGTGCATACGGCAAATAATGAGGCGTTGAACGAAATACTTCATTGCTCTCGAAACGAGAAATTCGGATATTTTGGACTACAAACATTGTGTTTCGTGGTTTTGTCATTTGTAACATGGACAACGTAAAAATAGGTCTCAAAACTTGTGACACTTGTTTTTCATGCCATTTTCGATATTTCCTCTCTTTTCTAGTATATCTCCTTGTATTCGGCGCATGAGAAGCACGAGGAAGAAGAGGAGCTCGGGCTATTCAGTCACTGGAGTTAAGGAAGAAGGCTAGCTCGCTGCCGGAGTTGAGGAAGAAGGCAGTCACGGAGACGAGGGAGCCACCGCGGGCGGTGGAGCAGGCACGGAGGAGCCACCACGGGCAGGTGCGGAGAAGGGAGAAGATGACAGGGTGGCCGGTGCGTGTGGGTAGACCGGCCTTGTCGAGCTCTGCCTGCGGCCTCGCTCCACTGTCAGCACGTGGCCAAGCTCGCTGCCGCAAGAGGCGTACATCGCTAGTAGAGGAGATGTAGGGTGGTGCGCGGCCATGCGTGCTGTTAGAAGAGGCACGGGGCCGGGGGCAGCTGTGCTCGCCAGCGGAGCCGCTGTGGTGTCTGGTGTTGGTCGGTTGGGAATGAAAGAGAAGAGACCAGTAGAGGAGTAAGGAAAAGAAAAAATGATAAATAGGCCTGCATGTCAGTAGCTGATCCCAATAACAGAAAACGGTTTTATCTCAGCCATCATCAACTGTCGGGGACCAATACTAGGATACCCGAAGAGGAGGAGCTAATGACCATCAACATTGATTCATCCGAGCAGTTAAGAGCGCGACTACAGCTCCAACCGACCCTAGATGCGCAAGCTCTGCCTCGCCCGACCTCTGGGGGAGGGCTCCGCCTCGCCCGACCCCTGGGGGAGGGCTCCGCCTCGCCCGACACCGAGGCCGCGGGCTCTGCCTTGCCCGACACCAAGGCCGCGGTCTACACCTCGCCCGACCCCTGGGGGAGAGCTCCTCCTCGCCCGACACCGAGGTCACGGTCTCCGCCTCGCCCGACCTCTAGGGGCAGGCTCCGCCTCGCCCAACACCGAGGCCACGGGCTCTGTCTCGTCCGACCTCTAGGGGAGGGCTCCGCCTTGCCCGACCCTAAGGCCGTGGTCTCCGCCTCGCCCGACCTCTAGGGGCAGGATCCGCCTCGCTCGACCCCGAAGTCACAGGCTCCACCTCACCCGACCCCGAGGCCACAGGCTTCGTCTCGCCCAATCCCAAGGTCATGGGCTCTGCCTCACCCGACCTCTAGGGACAGCTCCACCTTGCCCAACCCCGAGGCCACGATCTCTGCCTCGCCCGACCCCTCGGGTGCGGGCTCCGTCTCGCCCGATGGGGTCCCATACTGCCGCCAACCATTCTAGGTCGAAGCGTATGGCCCTGGGTCAAAACTCTGATGCCAAGGAAGAGACCGACACGTTCCGATGTAACCCGTGGCCATGACGAGCCATGCCTAGGGATTCACATCGGGAACAGCGTCAGCCATACCAGTGTTGTTCCGCCTAACCCTCATACGAACACTGACAGGCATGTCGGTTCACCACGACATCCACTAGGACAGAATGGAACTCCATGATCGGCAGACGACGCCTGCGCGTGGCGCTAGTGGCGGATGGGGCCGCGACGTGGAGCTATCCCTGTTGACATCTACAAGGTCGGCGGGACCCGCATGAAGGATAAGAAGAACACGGCGGTCATGAAGGCCATCCTCTCCCTCTCGTTTCTTCTCTTTTCCTCCGTTGTAACCCATGCTTTCCTTTGGTCTATAAAAGGGAAAGCAGGGAGTCCCATGGAGGGGGGCTTGAATCGGATCGATCCAGGCCAGACCCGATTAAACCATCATGAACCCATCGAACCTCGAACCGATCAGAACACAACATAAGCACATGGCCAAGCAGCAACCGAGCTCTCAGCACCCGTTCATTCTTTCCACCAAAGACTTGGGACATGTCCATCTCTCGCCCGTTTGTAACCCCTACTATAAACTTTTGGTGCTAGTAACACGAGTAGCAACAACGAACTGGACGTAGGGATATTCTGCCCGAACCAGTATAAACCTCGTGTCCTCTTAGCACACCATCTGAACTAGACACGCAATACTAGAAATTTATCCATTGGTGGTAACTCAAAATACCGACAGTTGGCATGCCAGGTAGGGGCCTTTTGCGCGTCACATCCACACCAGGTCTTAGATGGCTAGTCACAATGTCAACTGGTTCCCGGGCACGCACGTGCATTTCGAGGACCTGGACTTTATTGTCACGACGAAAGGAGAGCTGGTGCAGGCTCCCGTCGCCATCCAACCTCTCCACTTCACCGGCCTCGACGCGATCGCCGAGGTGCTTGAGGAGCTGTAGCTGCACGCACCGGAGGCCCACGCCCCCGGGAGCGACCAACTCCTCGGCTTCGACTATGGGAGGTTAGAGCGCCAGCTCGGCGCCTTCCTAGGACCCCGACCATCCCGGGAGGACYTGCGCCACCTCACCTTCTCGTTCGCCAACATCATGGCATAGCTTGCCGGAGGAGAGCCGCTCTCTCCGGAATACCTCATCCAGAGCGCCCCGACGGTGCTCCTGTTTGGTCTCCGCAACACCGCAGAGACCGTTGGCCGAATATGTTGCGGAATCTTTCCACGACCTCCTCACGAGAGAAATGGAGTCACCCTCCAACTCTGACTCCAGTAGGGGGAGCCATCACCCCTCTCGTGAGTGTTTTATGGCAGGTACCCCTGAGGGACACGTCGAAAGCATCCATGAGGAAGAGGCTACCCCAATGAATGACCTCGACAACAAGGCTGAGGGGGATGCAGGAGCCCTACCTCGCCTACGAGTGGAGCAGCTGAAGGCCCGACACTAAAAACTCAAGGAAGCGCGAATCCAGCTCGAGCAGGAACGCGTGGAGCTCAATCGAGAGATCGAGCGCCACGGAGACGGTGGGCGTGCACGCGCCATGGCCCGCGATGTGAACTGGAGGATCATCGAGGATGATGAAGCACTCCAACACTTCGCCCGGGCGAGCCAGAACATCGCTGCTGCACGCGGCCTTGCTCTGGGGGCTTCTGGGGCCCGCAACGCCCGAGGATCGTTGGGCCCAACGCGAGATTCACACGCTACTCGAGCATGCGGTGGTGCAACAGGCCGAGAGCTCACTATCTCGACGATGCGAGCTTGACGCCAGCTAGCGCACGCCCTTGGAGTGACCCGACAAGGACACGTCAGTCCACCAAGCGCCACAAGGCGGCAAGCCACGCACCATGGTCCTAGTGCATGAGCGTCTCGGCCGCCACTATGACACGCGCAACACCCTTGATGCTCGTAGGCGTGCTCGCGGTGATACGAGGGAGGGGGCTAGCCGCGGCTACCACCCTCGTCATGGCGGACGCTATGACAGTGGCGAGGACCAAAACTCGAGACCCGACCTACTGGGACCTCAGGCTTTCGGCTGACACATCCTCAACGCTGCCTTTCCACCATGGTATCGACTGCCAACCAACATCCTGAAGTACTCTAAGGAAACGAACCCCGCACTATGGCTCGAGGATTATCGGCTTGCTTGCCAAGTCGGTGGAGCGGATAATGACGATTTCATCATCCGCAACCTTCCATTGTTCCTGGCCGATTTGGCACGAACATGGTTGGAGCACCTTCCGCCCAATAGAATCCAAAGTTAGGCAGACCTGAAAGAGATCTTCGTGGAGAATTTCCAAGGCACATACAAGCGTCCTAGGAACCCATGGGATCTCAAAAACTATCGATAGAAGGCCGGGGAAACCCTTCGTGGGTACATCCGGTGCTTCTCCCGGTAGTGCAACGAGCTGCCTAACATCGTCGACACCGACATCATAGGAGTTTTCCTATCTGGGACCACCTGCGAGTCCCTGGTCCATAAACTAGGACGTAAGGGCCCGCGAATCACCAAGGAGCTCCTCAACATCGCCACCAGCCACGCCTCTGACAAGGAGGCGATTGGAGCGATTTTCGACCGCCTCAAGGGCAAGGCCAAGTGGGACGAGGATGTCGGCGAAGGCGCCTCCAACCGTCCTAGCAATAAGAAGAACAAGCAGTAGCGCGAGGGCTCGCTCGTGGCCACCGCTGACCGCAAAGGGGGTCGAAAGCCCACCGAGGGTACCCCAAACCACTTCGTGAAGCTGCTCGAAGGGCCATGCCTGAACCATTCTTTCCCCGTCGAGCACCTATACAAGGACTGCGACCTCTTTAAGCGATTCTTGTCCGGAGGCTCCAACTAGGGGGAGCACAGGAAGGAGCCTAGCTAGATGAAGCATGCAACGTCGCCCTCCTCCACTTGGCCAAGTACCAGCAAGCGTTGCGCCGGTACCACAGCCATCGAGTGCGGGGTCAGGCCTTCAACGTCGGGGACCTGGTGCTCCGCTTCATCTAGAGCAATAAGAACCGCCACAAGCTCTCTCCGCCGTGGGAGGGACTATATGTCATCGTGGAGGTGCTCCGACCAGGCGCCTACAAGCTTAAGACCATCGACAGCGAAGTCTTTATCAATGCTTGGAACATCGAGCAGCTATGTCACTTTTATCCTTAATAAACACACACTTTCTCTTATCAGTTTCGCTTTCAAACTCCCCAATCTTTAGTGACACCCGACCCTAGCAACGGCGAGGGGTCGGGCCTCGCTCGGGGGCTAATAAGAGCGTATCTATCTGGTAGATATTCTCTATGCCTGACCCTTTCTGACGTTAAGACCCAGAAGCGAAGTTTGCGGAAACAAACCCTGAGTAAAACTGGTCAGACCACGAGAAACATACGCCTCGACAGCTACGGCGTCTTTGATCACCAACATGATCAGAGTTTTTTTCCACACCTCGGGCTTTTTGGCCTTAGCCACAAAAAAGAGTCGGTACGCGTTTAAGAGTCTATCCACCTGGCAAACATTCTTCGTGCCCGACCCTCTCTCACATTGAGACCTAGAAGCTAGGGTTGCGGAAACGAACGCTGAGTAAAACTGGTCGGACTGCAAGAAACCTACGCCTCGGTGGCTACGACGTTTTTGCTCACCAGCGTGATCAGAGTTTGTTCACCTGCACCTCGGGCTTTATGGCCTTAACGATGGAAGGGGTCGAAACGCACTAACCTTTTTATACAAAAGGGGAGAAGGGCTAAAAAGTTATTTGGTCATAACGAAATTAGAGAGCTTGTCCATTTATTACAAGTTCACCGCTTGGCTTATCTGCCTGACTAATTTCTTGGGGGATGATCTCATCCTCTATCGTCGTAGGAAAGCCCTGTGCCAGCGGGTCACCCAAGCCGATTGAATGGCTCTGGCCACTGTCGAGAGACGGTTAGGGAGCAGTGGAATGCCACATGAGGGCTATGCCAGCCCCGTTATGAACGACGGACCTAGGTTCCACTCGGACATATCCGGTAAGAGCTCCCTAACCCATCACTCAAGCCATCCATGTAAATCCTGTGCTAATGGGTCACCCAAGTCGATCGGACAGCTCGAAACCGCTGCCGAGAGACGGGTCACCCTTAATTTATGTATGTTTTCTCTTATTAATTTCGTTATCGAGCCCCCGACCCCAGCAACGGTAGGGGGCCAGGCCTCACTTAGGGGCTAGCAAGAGTGTCTATTCGGTGGACATTCTCTATGCCCGACCCCTTTTCTCACACTAAAACCTAGAGGCAAGGTGTGCGGAAATAAACTCTGAGTAAATCTGGTCAGACCGCAAGAAACCTATGCCCAGCGGCTATGGCATTTTTGCTCACAAGCGTGATCATAGTTTTTATCCCCGCACCCCGAGCTTTAGCCTCCGACTTCCCAGGAAAGGTTTAGAGGGGCCCACCTATGGAATCTCCATCGAGAAGAGGCCAACAGGTCGCCCAAGTCGATCGGACGGCTCAGGCCGCTACCGAGAGACAGGTAAGGAGCAGTAGGATGCCCCATGCAGGTTACGCCAACTCCATCACGAACGACGGATCTTGACCCCACATGGACATATCCGGTAAGAGCTCCCCGAACCCATCACTCGAGCCATCAAGTCAACTTTACCAACCCCCACTTTTCTTTTCCAGTGCATGATCATTCATTCATCCATTCTCATGCATGCATTCATACATTCATTCATACATTCATTCATTCATACATACATTCATTCATTCATGTATTCATCCATACATTCATCCCAAACATCCAAGCATCGCATATGCAATTATTGCATCACAACGCTTCACGTCACGAAGCGGTAGTCGTCTCATTCGATATGTGCGGCGACCGACCGAGGTTCGAAGGCCGGCCCACGAAGGGCTCAAGGCCGCCTCACATCAAATAGAGCCAGGAGAGAAAACATAGATGAGCCCCAGCGGCCCTTTCCCGACCCCACTCAGAAGTGGACAGGGACATCTCGACCTTTCTCGTTCAATCCTAACCTCGAGCCAAGCCCATAGAATMTCCATCGAGGAGAGGCCATCGAGCCACCTGAGTCGATCTCCGGAATTACTCGGGCATCTGCCGAGAGGCGGGTTAAGGAGCAGTGGAATGCCACATAAGGGCTATGCCGACCCCATCAGCGAATGACAGACCCGGATTCCACTCGGACATGCCTGTTAGCGAGCTCGCCGAGCACGGCACTCAAGCCATCGAGGCAAGTATCGTTAGCTTAGCCCCTCTAGTTGCGGAAACCGTGGACGGGGTGACGCATGAAATTTGGCCGACCCCAACGGGGCTCGGGGGCTCCAGCCGCCCGACCCTAATTTGGGAATCCAACTGAATGGGGTTCGAAGGCCGGCCCACGAAGGGCTCGAGGCCATCTCACATCGAATAGAGCTAGGGGAGAAAACACAGATGAGCCCCAGCGACCTTCGCCTTGACCCGCTTAGAAGCGGACAGAGTCATCTCAACCTTCTTGTTTGATCCTAACCTCGAGCCGATCCCACATAATCTCCATCGAGTGGAGGCCAGCGGGCCACCTGAGTCGCTCTCCGGAGCGACACGGGCATCTACCGGGAGGCAGGTTAAGGAGCAGTGGAATGCCATATTAGGGCTATGTCGACCCTGTCACAAAAGACGGACCTAGATTCCACTTGAACATGCCCATTAGCGAGCTCACCGAGCGTGTCACTTGAGCCATCGAGGCAACTAACGTCAGCTCAGCCCCTCTAGTTGCCGAAACCGTGGACGGGGTAACAATCACAAAGACGAGTCGACCCTCGACTAGACCCCCACTATGCGTAGGGGATCGAGGAAAGTTGGACTCACAAGGAGACCGAATGCAAGGTCGTAGAACGCTGGCTCATATCCTAGGGAGGGGGTATGCACGAAAACTAAGACTAGTTTCGCTATCCTCTCCTCGATCTTCAGTGACACCTGACCCCTACAACGACAAGGGGTCGGGTCTCACTCGGGGGCTGATAAGGGTATATATACACCCTTTCTGAAAGAGTCGCCGTGCTCGACCCCTTCCTCACGTTAAAAAACCTAGTGGCAAGGTTCATGGAAACAAACGACTGAGTAAGGCTGGTCGAACTGCGAGAAACCTACGCCCCAGCGCCTACGGCACTCTTGCTTACCAGTGTGATCAGAGTTTCCCTCCTACACCTTGAACTCTACGGTCTTAACAAACGGAAGGGTCAAAATGCATTAACCCCTTTTCACACATAAAAAGGGAGAAAAAACAAATTTGTTCACACCGAAACAAAAGAACAGATTTGATCAAATGAAATGACAAGTTTGTTTAAACGATACAGAAGGGTCGGAACTTGTCCGCTTGTTACAAGAACGACCGCCCGACCTATCTAACTAACTAGCCCCTCCGGAGGGAGAACTATGTCTTCTATCTTGTCCGCTAGGTCCTGCAAAAGAGGAGCCACCGCCGTCTCCATCTCCTCTAGCTCGTGGACTTCATAGCCCGATGTGTAGCCATGGCTCATTACCTCCAGATCGATGCTGTCCCCATAATGAGAACGAGCAATCGCGAAGGACTGATTGACCTAAGTGCAAAGGGCACTCCTTTTGAGCTGGCGCACCCGAGCCATGATCTCAACGACACGAGACATGAGCGAGCTGGTCCCATCTAACCGCACCACCTGAAGGTCATCGCAGACCACTCCAAGGGTGGTGGTTAGGATACTGAGCTTGTCACTCTTCGCCTGAAGATTCCTCCTTACCTCGGTGAGGTCCATAGCCAGCCCGATAGAAACGCTCTCGGCCTCCATCTTCTGGGTCGTTGCGCTTTCGAGCTCGGCCTAGAGTGAGCCGACCTTCTACTGCGCATCGTCGCGCTCTTGGTAGGCCTGGTCACGCTCTTAGAAAGCCTGGTCGTGCTCCTCACGAGCCGCGCCACATTCCGAGCGGAGCCTCTCCACGATTTGGAGCAGTTCACCCCCTCCTTGCACAGCCGAGCGACCACCGCGGCCTCTAGGCTCGCCCTCTTCTCTAGGGTCACGAGCTTCTCCTCGACCCCCAACTTTAGTTCCCTTTCCTTCTTAACCTCTGCCAGAAGGTCAAGGATCCGCTGGCGGGTCTTGGTGTACTTCTGGAGTAACTCATCTCGCTCCTTCCTGACCCTAGCGGCTTCCTCATCGTCCTTCCATGACCTCACCGATAGGGCCTCAAACGCCTTCTCGGCCTCGTCAGCATCCCGACAGGCCTCGGCCACCCGCGACCGAAGATTGTCCGCCTCCTCAGTGAGGGGAGTCAGCTCGGGCACCCTCTGCTAGATGGCTACAAGCTGAGTTGTTACCTCCCCGCATTGCCGCACCTCCTCGACGAGGCGGTCCCAGGCCTCCTTCTACTGATGAAGGAACTGAGATTTCCCCCAGCTGCGAGCTATGAGGGACTGCAGGAAGACGATGGTCAGGATATAGAAAGCATATAAAGAAGGATAAGGGCAAAAAGTAGGACCAAACAAATACCCAGTCGGAGGGAACGACGAAGTCGCGCAATGCGCCCATGGCGTGGTTCAAGGCCTCGAGCACGGACGCGATCCCTACGTTGAGGCTCTCCCGCTCCATGCTCTCGGTGGCGACGTCAAGGGTGAAAACCATCAACACTAGATCCTCCAGAATTGTCCACTGGAGCAGGGGCTCGCCCTGTGTAGGCGAGCCGCTACCCACTAACGTTAGGGCCAGGGACGACTCTCCACTGGCTCTAAGCGCCGCCGATCCCTCTCACCGTGATGTCCCCACCAGGACGCCCCCTCCGACGACGGAAGAGGTCAGCGGTGCGGACGTTGACCCCTCTCCCAGCACCACGACTCCCAGGGACCCCTCGGCCATGTCCCCCTCTATCCAGCCTATGCCAGGCACTATCACTTGGGCCGCCGATGGCACGGGTCGCTCTGGTGCCTTAGGCGCCGTTGTGGTTGCGCCTGGCTGTGACCCGTCCATTATGACCACCGCCACCTCCACCTGTGTTGGCAGGGTCACGATCACCTATGTCACGCCCGCCACGGTCGGCGCCATGAGCGTGGTTGGTAGCCCCGTCCGCCCCGTCATCGATAGCGGTATCGCGGTCATCACCGGCTGCTCCGCGACCTCTGAAGGCACCCCTTGAGCCCCCACGTCCGTCCATCCCGCCGAGGGCATAGGTGCCACCGTAGGCAGCACCTGACCAACTGGGGACGCAGTCACACTGGCGCCGCTCCCACCTAAAATGGGTGTGACACTAGCCGACCCTCAACCAGATACGATCCATGGTTTTTCCTCGAAGAAAGGCAGATAGCCCTCGGGACCGGTCGAATGGACCCGAGAACTATATGGATTGACCACTGAGAATTTGGAGTCGATCACTAGCTAGCCCAAGCCAGATCCCCGTGAACGGGATGCCAGGGCCCCACTCACATTAACGCATTAACAGTTCACTGAGCACCATGGCTCGTCCATAAAGGAAAATCATGGCACGGCTCATCCCCTCCGGTTACGAAAACTGCGGACGGGGTGACGATCCCAAATACGAGCCGACCCTTGACCGGACCCCCGCTACGCGTGGGGGCTCGAGGAAAGTTGGACTCGCACGAAGACCGAAAGCATGGTCGCAGAACAACAGACCCCCGTAGGGGTCAAAATCAGGAAAGACCTTTTTTGACCCACCAAATCTCATGGCTATACCCCCGAGGGGTCCGATCTCGACGAAAGGGAATCACCGTCCCCAGGTCATGCCGTGGGTGACAAAAGAAGGCCAAGGCCCTCAGAGTCCTCCCTTTTGGAAAAGCCTCTGAAGGAGTATTATACCCCTCCGTAGGCTCGGAGGCTATTGTTGGGGACCAATACTAGAATACCCGAAGAGGAGCTAATGACCATCAACATTGATTCATCTGAGCAGTCAAGAGCGTGACTACAGCTCCAACCGACCCCTAGGCGCGCAAGCTTTGCCTCGCCCGGCCTCTAGGGGAGGGCTCCGCCTCGCCCGACCCCTGGGAGCCTGACACCGAGGCTACGGACTCTGCCTCGCCTGACACCAAGGCCGCGAACTCTGCCTCGCCCGACCCCTGGGGGAGGGCTCCGCCTCGCCCGACACCGAGGCCGTGGGCTCTGCCTCGCCCGACCCTAAGGCCGCAGTCTCCGCCCCGCCTGACCTCTGGGGGCAGTCTCCGCCTTACCCGACCCGAGGTCGCGATCTCTACCTCGCCCGACCCCTTGGGTGCGGGCTCTGTCTCGCCCGATGGGGTCCCATACCGCCGTCAACCATTCTAGATACAAGCGTATGGGCCTGGGTCAAAACTCCAATGCCAAGGAAGAGACCGGCACGTCCCGATGTAACCCGTGGCCATGATGGGCCATGCCTAGGGATTCACATCAGGAACAACGTTGGGCCTACCGGTGCTGTTCCGCCTAACCCTCGTACGGACACTGACAGACGCGTTGGTTCACCATGACGTCTGCCAGGACGGAATGGAACGCCATGACCGGCAGACGATGCCTACGCGTGGCGCCAGTTGCGGACGAGGCCGTGACGTGGAGCTGTCCCTGTCGACATGTACAGGGTCGCGCGGGACCCACATGAAGGAAAAGAAGAACCCGGCTGTCCAGAAGGCCGTCCTCTCCCTTTCGTTTCTTCTCTTTTCCTCTGCTGTAACCCGTGCTTTCCCTTGGTCTATAAAAGAGAAAGCAGGACATCCCATGGAGGGGGACTTGAATCGGATCGATACAGGCCAGACCCGATCGAACTATCATGAACCCATCGAACCTCGAACCGATCAGAACACAACACAAGCACGTGGTCGAGCAGCAACCGAGCTCCCGGCACCCGTTCATTCTTTCCACCAGAGACTTGGGACATATCCCTCTTTCGTCCGTTTGTAACCCCTACTATAAATTTTTGGTACTAGTAACATGAGCAGCAGCAACGAACTGGACGTAGGGACATTCTGCCCGAACCAGTATAAACCTCGTATCCTCTTAGCACACCATCCGAGCCAGACGCGCAATACTAGAAATTTACTCATTAGTGGTAACTCGAAACACCGACATCAACCATACAGAAAATAGAGTCATCTTATCCTCCACAAATCAGAGACAGGACCATCCCCACCCCACTTTGTCTCCCAACGAAATGCTACCTTATAGTCAGTAAGAACTAGCTAATAGTATTTTTTTATTACCGGGGTAGTTGGTTGTGATAGCAGCTAACTATTAGCTATCTAGATTTAAACATCCCTTAATGAACTTCGTTTTTTTCTGAAATAAAGTGGGTTGTTTGCTGCGTGATATTTGCTTTGTGGGTCCATTTGATGTTGCTTCATTTTTTACGGTTTCTTGATTCGGTTAGGACAAGAGATCAAAGCTGAGGACGAGGACCAAACTTCTTGAATATCAAAACCGAAGCCGAAACAAAAACCAACACTTCGACTCGGTTAAGTTCAGTTCAGCTCGATTTTTGGTTTACGATTAAAATCTGCTAGGGGTATTGTAAACTTTTTTTTTTGAAAAATCATATGTCGAATATCTATTTTAATTTTTATCATTTAATGTGGAAAAAAATAAAAAGACATGGAAAAGGGAAAAAATTGCAACATAAAAAAACAGCATGAACAGTGGGATTTTTAGTCCAGCCGAACACTCCTGCAAACTGGCTGCCAACTGCATTTTGTACTCAACATGAGAACTTCTCCTAGGTCCCAGGCTCGTGAATGAACATGGGCCAAACTAGCGCTAATTGACCATGGGCCAAACCAGCTCTAGTGGGCCGCATGAAATACACTAGCCCAGGGCTGCTGTTGCACTCTGCCCTCGGCAAGGAAAGGAATTTGTGCCATCTCGGTAGGGAAGGAGAACAAGCGGCAACAAGCACATGGGCTCATGGCCTTGTTCAGGTAAGGTTTCGGATGGTGATACCTTGGCTGAGATGAGAAATATTTTTTTGTGTGTGACTTGCTGAGATGAGAAATATTAAATTAAGCCAGATGCTAGTGTAGCTTAGAGCCTAAACGATAGGAATTTTCCCCAAAAATTTCCTGCGTAATAAAAACAAGAACCGAGAATAAAGGTCAACTTGTTTGCTAAGTGTTGAATTCATTGGTAACATGATTAAAGGTCAACATGGTGTTTGCTAAGTGTGTGAGCAGGTGATTGATGTTGTCATATACATTTGAAATGAACTCTATTGCATACATCATTATGAATAATCAAGGCTCAAATTGAATGGCAAACGTGCATGGTATTTCATACGTGACATATTGTGATAATATGGCAAGTCAAAGTATGTGAAGGAGAAGAGACATGAACTTATGCATGTACGTGGTCACATTGTGTTGGCTTGCATCTATATTATGAAATGTCATTGAACCAAGCAACTTGACAAGCATAAGAGATGAACATATCAAAAGGGACATGTTGGTCGATGGATATCAAATGAAGTCTCAAATGTGAAGATCGGTCAAGGTCTGTATTAGGAAATCAAAGTGAGCACTGTTGAGAAGGAAGTTCATGAAAACAATTAGTGCAAGCAAAAGACAACAATGCAAATGAAGATAGATTTCGATTTGTGCTTATTGTTGATTCAAGAAAATGTGTTACTTGAGGATAGCTTTGAGAGAGTGAAGATAGCAAGGAATCGACTTTGAGGTACTAAGCGAAGGTGAAGGGCAAGCGACGGCTCAACTTCGAGAGACCATGGGCTAAGGTGATAAAGATAGTACTTACATTTAATTGAGGCACTAATCAAACTATGAGAAGTCATATCTTAGGGAGAACCAAAT
>PUID01059141.1:19255-30454 GCA_002993905.1 Miscanthus sacchariflorus
CAACGTCCATACCACGTGTGGATCACCGCTGCCTTGGTGTAGAAGATGTCATACATCAAGGAGAGTTGCATCTCGAACAGCTGGAATGTCTTGCGATGCTGATGGAAATACTTCATGGCTCTCGTCTGAAACTCGGACGGCAAAATCTTGTCATCCACAAACTGACCCATGCAGATGTAAAGCAGGTCATGAGCACCCTGCAGAACCGACTCATCATCCAACGACTTCTCGCTTGCATGGTCGGGCACGGGCCTCTTCTTCGTTGGTTTCCACCACACCAGGAGACCACCTGCTAAGCCCAGGCAGAAATCCCAGCCGGCGCCCGGTTTCGGTTGCCTGTCATCGCCGTCGCCGTCGGATGGCGGTGTTGCCTGGGGCAGCTGCTGGTGGTGCACCAGCACTTCCCGAGGCTGCAAACAGTGGGTCCCAGGGTAATCCCTTAAATCTTGGTTGATAGAAACACCGTCGAGGTACCTTCTTATGATCTCCAGCCTGGAGAAACTGAGTGCCCACACTCTCTCCGCGTTCTTCAGCACACCCACGGTGAACATCAGGACGGCAGGGGCCACCAGCGGCCCGCGGCTGCCGATGTACTTGTAGAGGACATAGCCTGCTCCGAGCGCCTGCACCGCGAAGGTGAGCAGGTGGCGCAGCCAGAGCTGGCTGTCCTCCATGGCGTAGGCGGTGATGGTGTCCTGGCCACCCAGATGCATGAGGAGGAACGGCGCCCAGAACGCCATGAGCTGCTGGTGCTCGCCTGCCTTGCCACCGATGGACATGTGGCCGAGGGTGTACGTCGCCGTGTACTCGGCCAGCAGGTACATGAGCCAAAGGAGGATCCTCAGAACGCGGGAGATGTTGCGCCGGCGCATCCACGCGAAGCTGAGCAGCAACACCTGCAGCGCGAAGCTGACGAGGACCAGGATCTGGATCTCCCATTCGTTCCACAGGCGCAACACTCCGGACATGGCCATCGCTTGCTTGCTGGAAATGAAACAAGTATACTTCTATAAATATCTTTACTATATTCTTATAAAACCTAAAAGAAAATTAAAAAGGATATATATAGACACTAGATTATTTGTTTTTAGCATGACTGCATGAATGCATGATACACAGCTTGCTTGTTGAAACTAACGAATTTTCTGTTTCTTATTTAGTTATTAGTTATTACAAGATGGAAGAAACGCAGGAAAAAAAGAAAGAAAGGGTAAGAATATAGCTCACCTCAACGACAGAAGACACGAGGTATAAATGTTCACTACTTCACTCCCATTGCAGAAACTTCAGCAACTAGCGTGGGACTCCTGCTAGTAGCAGCTTCGCATCCTTTGAAGATAGCCGCATGCAGGAACACTTGAATGTTTGGGTTGGTGCTTGGTCTTCCGAGAGAACCGACAAATCAAAAGACAGAGGAATCAGGTTCCTTACTTCGTGCTACCGCAAGGACAAGGGTGCTATCCTCTTTTTGAAATATATATACACGAAAGGCACTAGATTTAATTTTATATGTTGCTTTGCACCCAGGCAAAGTATAGTTCTGGATAGCTATACGGGCCTGATTGTTTACCTTCCAGCTTATATATATGGCCATTAGAAACCTTGCTTCAAGGTAGATTCTTACATGTTTGGAGTTTTGTCTGGATCCACAGGTACCTCAACTATTGGCCTTACATGGGTATTCCATCTGTCTAGTCCCACTCTTCTCCAACAGAGGCTCTTCTTCGAGGCCATTTTACAAAAATCACACTTCGTTTGGAGGTGTTGGGGGCGCGAAGGCTCGGTCCTGAAGGTTCCCTCCACGTAACAATAATCAAATATTGTGTGATCAACTTTATGATTTCAGGAGACAAGCGGAAGCAGGCCCCATGACAGGAGTTCAGGTCGAACCAGGCCTTTGGAGGGACCAGGAGCCACTGGCGAAGGCTTCCGCTGAAGGTACGCGTACACGGATGGATGACGTCTTCGGGCGAAGGCCTGGGAGGCGGTGAAGGCAAGAAGAGGCTAGGGCAGAAACCTCTGTAAGAGAGAAAGAAGCTGCCCCATGGGCCTTAGTGGAGCTCCACAAAGGCCCACGGAGGACAGCAGTGCCCCAGGTCGGCTTGACAAAGGCCCACGAGGGAAGGGCGTTAATAAGAAGGCATAAACAAGAGAGCACCTGGGGAAATCAGGGTAAAGGACTCTAGTGGAATATGCTTTGGGCTAGCCAGGTGCAAAAGTGTAATCTGTAAATGTGACATGTCTCCCTATAAAAAAAGAACCCGATCCCCGGGAATGGGAGAGATTGATTGGCTCAAAACCCTAAGAGAGCCATTGCATCGATAATGGTGTTCCCACATTCTTGATCCTTTGGGCATCGCTTAAGGTCCCCATAGAAAAGTTAGAGCCGATTCCCCAACATTGGCGCCCACCGTGCTAGGCCAAGCACAAACCCACTATGCCACCAAAAAGGCAAGCCTCCGCTCGAGTCTAAGGAGAAACATCTACCCAGGGAAGGCCTGAACATACGACCTGCAGCATATATGCTAGCGCCTCAGAAGCCCAGGCTAATGTAGGGGAAACTCCGCCAATAGATCAACCTTCAGGCGAAGGTAATCAGGTCAATTCTAATCTCACACCAGAGCAGGTGCTCCATCACCTGCAGGCGGAGCTGCGATAAGCACATCAAGAGACACATAGACTTGTCGCAACCTTCGCTGCAAGTCAAAGAGCAATGATCATGTCCCACCAAGCATTGGAAGTCCGACAATAGCTAGCAATCCTGCAAGCAGAAATACAGAGTCTACAGCCAAACCCACCCCTTTCAAACAACTCAACCCTAGCCAGCAACCCAAAGCCAACCCAACCCATTGCCAAGCCCCGCAAACCAGTTGACCTTCGGCACCCCCTTCGACCTTGCACCACCTCAAAGATCTATAGACAACATGTCTCCACTATCTGAGGGACTTCAGAGTTCTCCGTGGCCACCCTTTTACAAACCCATCTCCCTGCCAAAATTCAATGGCAAGATAGACCCATGGCAATTCATCATGAGCTTTGAAGGAGCCATAGCCTCCGTAGGTGGAAATGACACAGTCTTGGCAAAATCCTTCCTCATCGCAGCCGAAGGCAACGCCCTTGCCTGGTACTCCATGCTAAGGGCAAAGTCAGTTTATTCCTAGGAAGACCTCCACGACAAGATCATGGACAACATCAAAGAGTTCTCAAGGGAATTCCTGTCAGCCTCAGATCTCTTCCAGTGCAAGCAACAACAAGGAGAAACTCTAAGGGAGTATTATCAAAAATTTGTACACCTC
The DNA here is from genome assembly GCA_002993905.1 of Miscanthus sacchariflorus. Classification (NCBI taxonomy): domain Eukaryota; kingdom Viridiplantae; phylum Streptophyta; class Magnoliopsida; order Poales; family Poaceae; genus Miscanthus; species Miscanthus sacchariflorus. The sequence continues at coordinate 22,552 of PUID01059141.1, forward strand.
AAAGCTCGAGCACCTAATGTACCCGAAGATGTAGCCATTGAAATAGCAATCAAAGGCCTCCGCATTGGGGCGTTCGCTAGGCACCTCATCAGTGAAAAGCCTCTGACCATTGAACAACTATACAATGACTTTGAGAAGTACTGTAGATCCGACAGCGACCTTCGAAGAAGAATTGAAGAGCAAGGGCAGCACAAGCAAGGTCAACCTTAGCACAGACAACCCCCCAGAGACAACAGGAATCAGAACCGGTCACAGTGGGGGTCTAACCAAAAAGTCTTCAACATAAACCACCATGCAAATATCCAACAATCTCAGCAACCTCTGCAGGTTGATCCAAGCCGCAAGCCCCAAAATCAACAAGATAACAGAATAGACAACCAAGCCAAAGCCTGGAGCAAGAGTGTGTCGACGGCAAAAAGTGACGTCCTGTCGCCGGCACTAAAAGCAAGCCAAGAGAAACTACGTGGAGCAGATCCCGAGCTCTCCCCGGACTTAGGAGGACACCGGACCAGATGGTCGTGACCTAGGGTGTGCCAGTCAATTTGACCATGCAATTGACAAGGAGACAAGATTGACCAGTATTTTAAGGTGGAACATGCCAGTGTTTATCCAAACAGTCCCAAATGTGTGACTAAGCAGCCGATGAGATAAGGCTATCGATTAGAGAGTCGATATCCAGCATGTTCATGATGCATGGTAAGTAAAAACGAGCATATCGGCACTTATCAGTTACTCAATTGTATAGATCTGAATAACCGATGATCATAAAAACATGCAAAAGGTGTAAAAAGTAGACATGGAAGCATTCATATTCAATGAGAAACATACTAGATTTTAACCCAGACAAAAACAAGTAAAAGCAAGTAAATAGCCAATATATTCTCAATGTGCGGGTTATCGGCTAAAACAGCTGATTCCGGTGAAAGAAGATTCGCAACATGCAAGCACTTCAACTATTAAACGTGGATAAATCCATTTACCTGTCAATCTAACTTATTATCTCTAACAGTGGGGTTTGAGTTAGACCGATGCAACCATGATAAAGATAACAGATTAAACCTTCGAAGAATACGAATCTATATGCGCTTAACAGAATTATGAAAACATGTTGCGTTCAAGAAAGCACAGGCGATCGGCTAAATAGACGATGCGGACATAGCATGCAGCCAGAGGCTATGTTTGACCATAAGCAAGACCTACTATTTAACGATTCCCGATCTATAGTGCTAACAATGGGGGTCGACTGGATCGATGACAGCCATAAAAGCAGTTCTAGACCAGATTTCATTAACTAGCAAGCTTTACTTAGGGTTTAACACATCCTGACCACATGCTACCTTCAATCAAGATTGGACCAAAATAGCTAAGCTAACCGAAACCATTGTCAAAGCGAGATGTAAACAGGGAGAAGCAACAAGACGATGATGTAGAGAGATATAAAGCCGATCCACTTCAATCTTAATCGGGCAAGGGATGATTTTGTTACAAATAGTAAGAATACTAGTTATAACAAGATCGATAACTAGCAAATCTATTAAAAACAGCAAGGAAACCCTACCAATCTTAATAGATTTAGCCGATAACTAATCCGTATCAAAATTTGTATGAGATATGAGCCGGACCGATGCAACCGTATAAATTTTGAGAAGAATCAAGGGTAACTTGTATCAGTAATTGTAAGAGATACAAGCCGGACCGATGCAACCTTACAATTAACTGACGATAACTAACTTTTACCAAGCTTGTAAGAGGTCAGACCTAACCGATGCAGCCTTACAAACAAAATATAAGTTGTGATGGATACTCACAGACAAACCAGAGGTCGGAATTAACCGATGGCAGCCCTGCTTGCCGAAGAACTCGCTGAAATCTACTCTACACCTACTTCTAAGGGGTGGTGTAAGCCGAAAAGTAAAGGTACTATTTTTTGTTGATCGTTGAGATGTCTATTACAATAATTGGGGTCCAATATTTACACCCGAGGCTTGACTACGAGTCCTAGTTGAATAAGACTAATCACCAAACTTTGGAAAAGAAAACAAAACATCTAATTTAAGATAACTTGGACTCCAAACTTCCCCTTCTGCGGAGTCCGTCATGTTTTTCTGCTCCCAATCAATGCCATTTTTGGTGCCGGAGTCTTCTTGAGATGACGATATTATTGAAATCCAGCTAACTCTGAATAGTGTCTTGACCAACCGATTCTGTACTCATCACAGCTCTTTTAGGTACATTCTAAATTATGAGGTCTCATGCAACAAACCAAATTTTGGTGTCTACAGAATCAAAACCAAAAACCGTGAAGGCAATATTGTTTCTTCCATGGAGAAAACAAGGGGCGCATCACTTGAGATTGCCCAGACGTCAAAGAGACACAAGAGAGAATTACGAACGGGCAAGGCACACAACCTCCGTAGCAGCAACCTCCAAGAGAGGTCAACCATACTTCCACCATACCGTGGCAGCAGCAACAGTACTGCCCGGTATATCCATCAACTCCATAGCAGTACACCCATCAACTCTAGCAGCCGCATATCATCCCAATTTCCTGCCTGCATGGCAGCCCACAACTCACCAGCCTTTGTAGCAAGGCCTACCCAGCAGCCATCGGATGGAGGCCAATCTAACCTATATAAATCCACGGCCTCCGCAAATCACCTATGTTAAAGCAAACCAACCAGCACAGGTTGTAAAAAGGCAGCTCCAGTCACCCCCACTTCCACCGCCAACACAAACAACTATTCCAAAGAATGAACCCCTCCCAGGAAATTAGCTCAACCCTCATACACTTTTACCAACCATCGGCATAATATTACCGATTGCTAGAGGCTCATTCATCGAATTCCAAACAAAGAAACAGAAAAAGGACCACCTCAGATTCATCAACAATGTGGCAGTGCAATGCCCAGTTCGCTGCATAGATTGGTCGAAGGTACCCTTGGCGTTTCCTGAGCAAGATCTCAACCTTGAAAGCTACCCACATGCACAGTTGCAATGGTAATCAAGGCCAACATAGCAGCCTAGGAGATCAACAGGATATTGGTCGACACCGTGAGTTTAGCAGACATCATCTTCGTAAATGCCTTCGATCAAATGAAGTTGAGTAAAAGTCAACTATAGCCTTCGGACTTCCCCTTGGTTAGCTTCGGAGGCAAAAGAATTAAAGTACTAGGAGAGATTTCCATACTTGCCTCCTTCGGGAATCTGCAGAATGTAAGAACAAAATATGTAACCTTTGATGTTGTCGATCTTCGCTACCCATACAACGCAATCTTTGGCAAAGGCTTTGCAAACAAGTTCAATGTTGCCATACACATGGGGTATCTCTGTATGAAAATGCCATCCCTCCATGGCATCATCATAGTCCATGGCACTCAGAAAGAAGCAAGAAACATAGAAAGAGCCATTTACAAAGCATAGAGAAACATCAACTCTGTCCAATCAACCAAGAGCAGTGTTCCTGAGCCTCCAGAGTTGCCAAGAGGGCAGACAAACCTCAAAGATCAAGAAGAGACAATCAGTTCTCCTTGAATGGAAGGCACAATCCCAAACAGGAGGGCCACCATCGGAACCAACCTCACTAACAAAGAGAACTCCTAGAGGTCCTCACCAAAAATAAAGACATCTTCACTTGGTCAACCTCCGACCTATAAGGAGTGAGTAGAGACATTATAGAACACTCATATATTGCCCATGCTAACGCTACGATGACATATAGAACAAAGTAAAAAAATAAATGAACTGATGAAAGAAACAAAAATTCATAAACAAATGACACTAACATTGTGCTATCTATTGCCGAAATAAGTCTCATATCTTCGTGTTGTAGGCATCTAGGTATCAAAATATTTTCTCCAGTACAGTAACAAAGGGCATGGTTGTCCAACAGTAGTATCCGCCCAAGTGAACCAGTTATAGCAACCAACGTAGCACTCGGTGAGAATGTAACCCGTTCTCCCTTCCTTGGGGAGTCTTTCAAGCAAGTGAGGGTTTCACATAAACGTGAAGGTCAGCGTTATCAAAGCGTGCGATAACACCAGGAAACACTACATAAAATTCATCTAAGCCTGAATGTTTTGAAGCATTCTTATTCCTCTCATGAAAGTTGAGTTTCAGTATCTTCTGAAACGTTCTAAATTTACTAGTCGTATATATTTTTGAAGGTGTTTCTATTGAGCAAAAAGACGTGGATTACCCTACTGCAGGAACACAATCAGAATTGGATGATGAATCAGTCCTGCAGGGTGCTCATGACCTTCTTTACATCTGCATGGGCCAGTTTGTGGATGACAAGATCTGTCCAACCAAGTTTCACAATAATGCCATGAAGCTTTTTCATGAGAAGAGTAAAACATTCGAGTTGGTTGAACAACAACTCTCCTTGATGTATGACATCTTCTACACCTAAATTAGTAGCGGGGAAGTAGCTAGGCTAGGCGGGTGCGATGATGGTTACGAGAGAGAGAGAGAGAGAGTCAGGCGTTCAGGCGACCGCACAGCGATACGGGGTGGTATCCCCTCGTCGTCGGTGAGGAGGGTCCCTGACTTGCCTATGTGTGAGCGTGGCTCTCCGCCTTGGTCTAGGAGGGTCACTGCTCATCAGGGCCGGGCTAGCAGCCTCTCATTGAGTCGGGAGAGATGGGGAGTGCTGAGAAATGTGTAGGTGGTATGCTCTTAACAATGGCCGGTCCGCAATCGGATCGAGAGATGAAGACGAAATCTAGAGCTTCTAGCGTTAACTGTGGTATATACTTGCAGCCCTCTCCTTCTCAATCTAGGGTTAGGGAGAGGGAAAGGGAGAATCTAGTGTGGATCAGGAAGGACCTATGGAGGAGCAACGCCTTCAATCCCACTGACTGCTACCCCATTGGTGAAGGTGATTCCTGGAGTGATCCACCTTCCAAGTTGTGCTTCGTGGAGGTGTTCTGGGGGACGAGAAGAAGAAGAGCTTTGCTCAAGCGATGAAGCAAGCCATGGAGGGATGTGGTAGGGGGAGAGGGCCGAGGCCGAGGTCGAAGGAGGACTTGGAGAGGTGGGGCGTGTCGACGCCAAAAAGGGGTGATGAGGTCATCCCTCATCGGTGGCCAGGACACACGCTTATCATCAGGGAGAGGCCGCGCGGAGCAGATCTTGAGCTTCTCTCCAGGCTTCGGCAGGGCACCATCAGACCGGGCGGCCGTGACCATGGGGCATGCTAGTCAATTTGACCTGCAATTGACAAGGGAGCAAGATTGATCAGTAATTTAAGGTGGAACATGCCGGTTTTTCGTCCAGACAGTTCCAAATGTGTGGCTAAGTGGCCAGTGAGACAAGGCTATCAACTAGAGAGTTGATATCCAACATGTTCATGATGCATGATAAGTAATAACAGACATATCGGCAATCATCAGTTGCTCAATTAAATAGATCTAACCTGCCGATTATCATGAAAGCAAGCAAAAAGGTGTACAAAAGATGGGCATGGAAGCATATGACTTAATTGAGAAACATACTAGCTTTTAACCAAGACAAAAGCAAGTACAGAGCTAATATATATTCTCAAAGTACAGGCTATCAGCTAAATAGCTGATTCCAGTGAAAGGACGGTCATAGCATGCAACACTCAACCATTAGATGTGTATAAACCCATACGCCTATCAGATCCAATCTACTACCTTTAACGGTTGGGTCAGACATAACTGGTGCAGCCGTGATAAAGATAACAAATCAAACCTTCAGAGCATATAGATCTATAAATGCTTAACGAGATCGTGGGAACACGCTATGATCGTGAAAGCTCAGGCGATCGGCTAAATAGCCGATGCAAACATAGCAAGCAGCCAAAGACTATTCTTAGCCATAAGCAAGGCTTACTATATGACGATTTCCAATCTATGATGCTATCAGTGGGGGTCAGACCTAACCGATGCAGCCATAAAAGCACTTCTAGACCGGATCTCATCAACTAGCAAACCTTACCTAGGGCTAAACATGCCTTGACCACATGCTATCTTCGATCAAGATCAGAATAGAACAGCTAGACTAGCAAGAACCATCATCAAAGCAAGATGTAAACAATGTACTGTGATAAGATGATGATTTAAAAAGGATACAAAGCCCATCTATCTCAATCTTAATCGGGATGGGGTTCGAATCAAAATTCGTACGAGAACAGACTTAACAGAGGCCAGCCATGTGGATTTTGATAAGAACCAAGGATAACTATCAGCAATTGCAAGAGATCAGACTTAACCGAGGGCAGCCTTATAATTAACTAACGATAACTAACTTATACAAAGCTTGCAAGAGGTCAGACCTAACCGATGCAGCCTTACAAACAAGGTATAAGTCGTGACGGATACTCACAGACAAACCGAAGGTCGGACCTAACCGATGCAGCCCTGCTCGCCGAAAAACTTGTCGAAATCTACTATACTCCTACTCCTAAGGGGTGGCGTGAGCCAAAAAGTAAAGGTACTGGTTTGTATTGATCGTTGGAGATGTCTATTATAATGGCTGGGGTTCAATATTTATACCCAAGGCCTGACTACGAGTCCTGATCGAACAAGACCGGTTATAAAAATTTGGAAAAGCGAACAAAAGTCCCTAATCTAAGATAACTTGGACTTCAATCTTTCCCTTCTATGGAGCCCAACGTGTCTCCTCGCTCCATGCCTTGCTGATCCTACCGATAGGGCCCACTCCCTTGGAATGGCGACATCATCTTCATTTCGATGGCAACTCGGTTAGCTAATCCTTGCGGAATTCTTGGCTTTCTTTTGACGAATTTAGACTTTGGGGTCCTTGTCTCCTTGAATCAAATTTTGGTGTCAACAGGGCGGTGGCGGCTGAAACTAATTCCAGCAGTTCCCGCAGCCGCCGCCTCCACTGCACTCTTATAATTAGCCACCGCCACCACCCTACGGGTTCTACCCCAACCAACCTCCACCACCACTGACTCCTCACCAGCATGCGGACTTCAACAAATAGTTTGAGGGATCTCGGCCTAGAGGCAGCGGACTCCAAGGAAGAGGAAGGGGAAGATAGCAGCAAATCCCCAGACAACCCAAGAGCCAAGGGCCAAATCCTGCACCAGCAAATGGTGAGCCGGCAAGGGGAGGACCCAATGATGCTGAGGAAGTGATTCAAGCTACTGCTGAGAAAGGTAAAATTGAGATGCCCAAGGACAGTAATCTTCATGTGGCCTATTTCAATTGTGGTCAGATAGGACATCTTAGTTCTGCTTGCAATATGCCAAAGGTCTGCTTTATCTATCATAGCTCTAAGCATGTTGTTGATCTATGCCTTGAATGGAAGAAACCACCACAAACAGCCCAGTATTTTGGTAGTGCAAATAGAGGTTTAGGTTTCCACTATGTGGATGTGGAGGAAACAGATGATAGGTTCAAACACTGGGTTGGCTTAGACAATTTTGGGGTGATTACCATTGAGGAAGGGGAGATTGATGAGGAAGGGATTCTAGAAAATTTGAGAGAGCTATTTGACAAAGATTGGGCATGGCAGTTAAAGAAATATGATGAGTACAAGTATACAGTGAGATTCCCTCCAGATAGAAAGGTGAAAAAACTTGTGATAAGCAAGGCTTTAGTGTTTGATCTTAACAGAACAGGTGTGGTAGGTTCTCTAAGTGTGTGGAATGGGGAGATTGAACCTATAGGGAGACTGGTTGATGTTTGGGTTTTAATCCAAGGCATTCCACCGAAATGGGTTGACTGGAAAACTATGTATGAAGTGTCTCGAACTCGTGCTTGTTGGAGAGGAGTCCCATGTCCCCAAGGTAAACAAAGACAGGTCCACTCGGCCCAACTCTTAAAAAGAAAAAAAAAAGGTCTGGTCGGCCCAGTTCATTTTATTACATTGAGTATTGTGGAGATATGAATAAATAAAATAAAATACTTCAAAA
>PUID01059142.1:281-15410 GCA_002993905.1 Miscanthus sacchariflorus
ATTTAGGAACTTTGAATTGAATAATTCGGTCACTAAATGACCTCAAATAAAAATTGTTTAAATTATAAATTTTAGTTCTTCTCAAACACTACAACTTTGGTGGATCTCAAAATTTCAAAACTTAAAACAAATACTTGAGACTCTAAATAACTTCTAATTAAAAAACTTTTTAAGTACAAATGGTAGATTGCATGTCAACGTTTGAGTTATCTAGAATTCCAAAGTTTGTTTTTTTTTTCAAAAATCTCATAGTTTAAAGCACATATTTGAGACTCTAAATAACTTTAAATTGAAAACCTGCCAACTATAAAGTTGTAAATCGCACTGAGAACTACAAATTTGTTGTAGAGCATGTCTCCACCCAAGGTTTTTTAAAAATACAATTTTCAAAATATAAGACCTAAAAACAAAATTTTGGACTCTAAAAAGTTTCAAATAAAGAAATATTACATTTGTTTTCATTTATAAGGTGCACACGTATATCAAGATTCAAACTTTAAAAACTTTGACCAATAATTAGGCTAATAATTTTTTAATTAATAATACACACTTTATATGGTTAMATTTGTAAGMAATTATACTATCCAATAATCATAAGTTTATAAGCATAGACAATACAATATAAAGTAAATAAATGGTTAAAGTGTAATCTAAGAGACCATGTCATTCCAACCCGTGTCTTATAAAACATAACGGTGGGAGTAGTCAACTACAAAGTTGTCGAATGCATAGAGATATACAATTTTAATATAAAGTTTGTCGTCATCTGATTCTATATGAAAAATGATAAATTTCTTGAGCCAACTATTTCTAAAGACAAATCTCTTGATAGTACCATCTTTCTTAATGGATTCATAGATGTGGTACTTGTAGGAAGCTTAAACCTGAAAATAGTCATTTACATAGATAGTTAGTTAGTTACCTTAAAAACGTCCACTATTAGCACATTTGTCAATAGTCGATTAACATAATTAGTCTATTTAGAATGTTTGCCTCTAAAAGTCAATTTATATGATGATTGTTTTTATTTATTTGCCTTCACAAATGGAACGGCCGTCACTTAAAGTCACTAGGTTTTTTTAGAGTGGTACTTTTTGACTGAATGGAATGAAATAAACTGTCTTCTAAAACTGTTTTTTAGTACTGTTTACCGGGATGGAAGTCATGGAACGTCACGGATCCCGTTGCAGATGCGGCATAATCTTCCTGCTGCCTTGTCAACTGTCATCCTCCCCATCGATGTTTGCTGCACTATGAATCTATGATACGATGGATTCTAGATTTCGCTTTGGCCAGACGTGAACAGTGGAGATTGGAGAAAAGCCTGAGCAAGATGGATAGTAGAAGGGACGAGCCGGACCCTACCTTGTTGTGGCCCACATGTCAGTAGCCAAGATTTGCAACCCACCGAAAACGCAACACGTTGAGAGGCGCTTGGCCGCCTGTGTTTTCATTGTCGTGGCTCGTGGGCCACTAAAACCAATTTCCCCTTATTTCGGATTCCTTCTGTTTCCTTAATTTTTCTATTTTTTTGGTTCCATTCCTATTATGTTTATGTATGTACTTTTTCAATTTATTTTTTTTAGAAAAATTAGCAGGAGTGATGCTATATCATATAAGAAAAAGAGCATGTTGGAGTTTTACATATTGATGATTACATATAAGAAATGGCATATAGACAAAAAATACTAAGTAGAATAATTGGGGTAGCACAGGAAACCCGGTAGCTTTTGTCATGAGTCCAATTTCTTCTTCGATTAGGCCTAGCACCTGGAGTTGCGATCACGTGGATCCTTCAAAGGTTATTCGATTGCGTTCTTTTCAAATGTTCTAGATCAAGTACATGAGGATTGCCGGTGTTCTCCGTTTCATTGCATTCTGACCTGGAAGCCATTTATCCCACCACTCTTGCATTGTTTCAACATCTATATTTGTTTGAATGCACTCCCCTGCCCAGCTTCTGACTAGGTTCCATACTTCCTTAATGGGAACAAAAGGCATAAATGCAAAGCCGTTTCCGACTGTTTCACATATAGGTAAAACTTTTTCTACTATCCCAGGACCTCAAGTATTAATTTCATTCTTTGTTTTAGAATACGTACTATATAGTTTTCTACTTTCGCTTGATCTAGTTTTCTGTTTTTTTTCTATTTCTCTATTTTGTATTCTTGTATTCCAAATAGGCTCGACGTTTGAAAACTTAACTCCAAGGATCTAGCTCATTTTTTGCTAAAAAACTTTGAAAAATAGACGAAACAATCTTTTATCAAAGTTAATGATGTCTGATTTAATAGGAAAACAAAACCAGATAAACTTATATTTATATGAGTATGCGAGCATTATTACTCTATAATATCAAGAAAAATATTGTTATATATATGGCTTATATGGATGGAAACAAGTTCTTTTTGTTGAGAAATTGTTCTTAGAGATGCACACACAGGAGCGCAATAGGGACACAGTACAAACACAAATATATGGAGGAAGACACGGGAGCTCTGTTTTATTACTTCTGATCGCTACCTTTCAAAGGATACAGTCGGTCTCCTATTTATAGAGCAAGGGAGGCTGGATAAAAACCCTAGCTACAATGTGAATGCTCTAACTTTCGTCCTCGTTGATTTGGCCACTTCTTTTGAACGTTATTCACAACACTCCCCCTTGGCCAAATCTATGCTATGTGTATGCCTCATTAAAAACTACCCTCAAAACCCAGTGGGAGAAAAGGGTAGGAGAAAAGAGTACATCACATGCATTACTTATGTTGCACCTGTTGCCTCGTTAAAAACCTTGCATGAGAAAACCCAGTGGGAAAAAACTCATCAAGGGAAAAAAGAGTACAACAGTTGATGTTCGGATCAGGTCTTCAGGACCGACTCATGATCTTCGGGATCATGATCATGAGCTATGACTTTGGGGTTGGTCTCCCCCTGAACCCTGCAATTCTCTAAGCCGTCTTAGGCCAATTCCACAGACACATCGATGGAGGCTGGATGTTGGCAGAGACTTTGTGAATAAATCTTCCAGATTTTCACAGGACTTAGTTTGCAGGATATTTATTTCCTTGCTCTTTTGGAGCTCATGAGGATAAAAGAACTTTGGAGCAATATGTTTTGTGAGATTGCTCTTTACATAGCCCATATGCATTTGTGCAACACAAGCAGCGTTATCTTCATAGATAACGGTGAGGGAACTGTCAGGACCCAGGCCACATGGCTTCTAGATGTGGCCGATCATTCTTTTGAGCCAAACACATTCACATGTAGCCTCATAAAGTGCAATTATCTCCGAGTGGTTAGTGGACGTGGCAACCAAGGTCTGCTTCACAGACCGCCATGAAATGGCTGCACCACCACAGAGAAACACAAAACTAGTCTGTGATCTGGCATTATGCGGGTCAATCATATAGCCAGCATCTACATACCCCACCATGGTTGAGACTTGGTTCTTGGGGAGCCATAGGCCAAGGTCTTGGGTACCTTGTAGGTATTTGAGGATAGTTTTGACGCCAACCCAATGTCTTCTGGTTGGGGTGGCACTATACCTTGCCAACAAATTTACTATGAACGCAATATCAGGCCTTGTGTAGTTCGCTAGGTACATTAGTGCTCCAACAACGTTTAAGTATGGAACTTTAGGTCCTAATACTTCCTCATCATCGCCCTTGGGTCTAAATGGGTCCTTATCCACTTCTAGGGATCAGACCACCATGGGGGTTCTTAGAGGGTGTCATTTGCTCATATTGAATTTCTCAAGTACCCTCTTTGTGTAAGTGGATTGGTGCACAAACACTCCTTCAGGGAGGTGCTCAAGCTGTAGGCTTAAGCAGAACTTGGTTTTACCCAAGTCTTTCATCTCAAACTCCYCCTTGAGGTAAGCCATTGCTTCCTCAATGTCCCTTGCAGTCTTGATGATGTTCAAATCATTGACATAGACTGAGATGATACCTAATCCAACATTGGATTTCTTTATGAAGACGCAAGGACAATCATCATTATTTGTGTAACCTCTCTTCAGGAGAAAGTTACTCAACCGGTTGAACCACAGCCTTCCGGATTGTTTCAACCCGTACAACGACCGCTGCAGGTGGACGCTGAACATGTTGTAGTTTTGATTCGGTCCAGGGATCTTGAGTCCTTCAGGGACTCTCATATAGATTTCCAAATCAAGTGACCCATACAAGTATGCGGTCACAACATCCATCAACTGCATTTTTAAATTCAAGTTAGCTGCCATAGATATAAGATATCGAAACGTTATGCCACTCATAATAGGAGAATAATTTTCATCATAATCGATGCCAGGTCTCTGCGTGAACCCTTGTGCCACCAGCCTCGCTTTGTATCTTACCACCTGGCCATGTTCATTCCTCTTNTTGCTCGTTGCCATGTATGCTGGTGCATGCAAACATGTAATGTGTATATGGATAGCACAATAATTTTCTAATTCCTATTTTGTCGTGATTTCTCTATCACATGACAGACAATATTCAATCAATGAGAATGGCATGCGGGAGATGTCGTGGGATCGTAGGCGTGGACAGACGGACGAACCAAAACAAATATCGCACCAAAAAATATCCACACTTTGTTCTTTTTAGTTGTAGGAGATATATGAGTAAGAGACATGCTTTTCTCTCTCTCCTGTCTTCTCTCTTTCAAATAAGCAAAATGATGACCTCGAATCCTTACGAGCTAGCTAAAGTGACATAGTTGGAGATGCCTAACTAAGAGTAAGAGTACTGACAATTAAAGTAGGAGCATGCTCTAAATCAAAGACTTGTCCAAGTCTTAATTACATAATACAGTAGCTAGTATATATTAGTGGATTGTAGTGTCCATGCATGTATGTATGTAATAGCAGGGCGGCAGCCCAGCTAGCATGGGTTGGATGGGAGAATGACATGTAACCAACCAAGTAAGAAACATGAAGGAAGGAATGATACGATGAAGGATCATATACTCCCTCCGTCAGTTGTTATGGTACGAGTGGAGGTTAAACTTTTCAACTTTAACTAGTTTCGTAAAAAATACGTGCAATATTTATATTTCTAAATAAGCTTATTATAAAAAAGTATATTCAACGATCTATCTAAGAGCGCTCAATGCAAGAAATTATTAGCAGTTTCTATAGCATAGGATATTGTACCAAGAAACTATCATTCCCAATGCAAGATTTTCTATAGCATATGACATAAGTAGTGATAGAAACCATATTTGCTCTCCCATCACGGTTAGAGTAGTTTCTTGTCCATCGATAACCGTGAATACCTAGTTTCTTAGTTAGACATGGTTTCTTGGATTTTTTTTCTCTCTCTTCTCATTAAATCACTTGTCACGTCAGCAAATTGCCTACGTGGCAGTGCAATTAATATCTATAGAAACAATCATAGTTTCTGTATTGTGAGTGCCCTAAGAGCACTCCCAACAAAGAAGTTAGATGGTTTCTATCTTCATTAATTATGGTGCCAACTAAGCAAAAAAATGACTTGGCACTACAATTAAAGAAGAGAGATGAGGAAATGGTTTCTTAGAGAAGAAACCATAGGTAATGAAGAGAGAAGACATGCGATTAGATAAAAATTTATTACGTAGAAACTATCCATTAGTAAAATAGTTTCTACATACAATGTATACAATAATTAATAAACATAGAAGCTACATGTGGTTTCTAGCATTGAGACTACCCTAATTATACTAATTATGTATTATAAATATTAATATTATTTTATATATAATTGATCAAGGTTAAAAAAATTAATTTCTTAGAAAACGAGAAGGACATCTATTTTAGGACGGAGGGAATATAATTCTATGTTATTCATATAGTATGCATGCTGCATGCATGGCATAGCATAGCTGTGTTGTGTCTACTGCTGCTGATTGCGCTGGATCGTACAACCTTGAACGATTAATGGAATGGGTGGACGCAACATGTAGTACAAGGCGGTAGTACAGTAACAGAGAGAAAACAAGCTGTGTCTTATATATTTGTAACTACTGCGGATACATATATCGGATAAATACCCCCTAAGCTAAGCTAGCTACTGTTAATAAGAAGGACACCCACACGGCCACACACCTCCGGTATGTTCGGGAGGCCGTATCGTATCGTGAATTATTTACTGTTGGCTGAATTGGTGTGAGAGAAAAACACTATTACTGACTAAAAATTTACTATCGTTTACAAACAAACGAACATGCTGCCCTCATCAGCTACTAACAGATTATGGATCGATGTGTCTGTCTAGCGGTATGGCCGATATATAATGATTGTTTCGTTGGCTTGGGGCGAGGTCGGGGGGCATGTGCAGAAACGCTAGCTATGCACTGCGTCAAGTCTGCACCCATGCCACCCACGACGACACGACAGAGACGTGACAACAAACCAAGAGGACAACACGGACGTTAATTAGTGTAGGAATCGAGTAGGGTATCGGTGGGTCGGTGAGTGCCTATTATGATCGACCGCGTGAACAGGGAGGGTGTCACGTCGTCGACTCACCCCTTAATTCCTACCCCTCTGTCCGAAAACAACGTCGCTGACTTCCTTAACTTTAACTAAATTTATATAAAATGTTAGCAATATTTATATCTCTATAAACAATTTACTATAAAAATATTTTTAAGGATTCGTCTAACGATACAAATTATGCAGCATAAATATTAATATTTTCTTATACATATTTAATCAAAGTTAAAAACGGTTGACTTCTTGAAAAATGAGAATGACACTTTCTTTATTTTTAGATGGAGGAAGTATCTATATTTAATATTAAAGAGTAAAAGTTTATATGTCTCTCTATTCACTCTTTTGTGTATAGAAGTTATAGATAGTACGTTACTATATTTAGTAGTATGTGCCTATGTGGTAAATTATTATTTCAAATTCTAAAATTGGCTTATTGTTTCATTAGTGACTCACACTCATGACACATGATTACATGAGTTAGAACAGGCCCACAAACAAAGTAACAAAAATCTGAATAGATATATGATGAAAAGTTCTATGTTCATGTAAAATTTGAGATGCAACAAAATTCTACGCAATAATACAAAAAACCGAATTTAGCACTTGAATAGTTGCGGGTTTTATGTTCATGTCTGGTCCGTAACCCACAACTATTCAAGCGCTTATTTCACTTTTTTCTTATCCCCTTGCATATTTTTTTGTTGCATCTTAAATTTTAGATGAACATACAATTTTTCATCATATATCTACTCTGTTTTTGTTGGATTTTTTGGGGCTTATTTGGATGGTTCTTTTTGAAATGGGAGCACCAAATATGTGGACATAACAGCGCATGTACAACCACGATATGGAATCTGATTCAAAAATATATTAGAACAAATGACACAAAACATAAATTCCGTTGCAACATCCACAAACATGCTTGCTAGTTGTCAGGGTTATGATACTCCGGGTATCTCAAGACACCGATAAGTTAGCCTCTCGGGCGGCCCATGATACACCAGCTAGTATAAAGCCCAAATGATCGAGGCCCAGCTAAGGTACGCGGACCTGGGCCAAACACCAAGGCAGGGATTAGTAGTTCACGATGAAAAGAACTTTTTCATTCTCTACACGATGTGTTTGATATATCAACTAAACTAAACTTTAGCCTACTAAATTTAGCTGCTAAGGATCCAT
The DNA here is from genome assembly GCA_002993905.1 of Miscanthus sacchariflorus. Classification (NCBI taxonomy): domain Eukaryota; kingdom Viridiplantae; phylum Streptophyta; class Magnoliopsida; order Poales; family Poaceae; genus Miscanthus; species Miscanthus sacchariflorus. The sequence goes on from PUID01059142.1 coordinate 7,932, forward strand.
ACGGCCCAGCTTAAAGACCAGCTAAATTTTAGCTATTTCAACCTAGCTAAACCCAACTAAATTTTAGCTGAGTCTGTTAGCCGGAGGATCCAAACACTCAAGCTAAAATTTAGCTGGGAGAACTTTTAGCTGTCTAAAGTTAAGTTTTGCAATTTTTGCTAGCTATAAATTTTAGTTGGGTGGACGGATCGATAGCCGAGAAGACAAGACACACACGATCCAATGGTCCAATGGCCCAGCAAGTCAGAGAGAACAGAGGGCTGGCCCGGCCCAGCCCAATAGAATGCTGAACTGGTGGGCCGGAGGACGACAATGCAAAACAAGACAGGCCACACCTTGCAGAGTTCCGCTGCACTTGCACCCTCAAACTTCAACTCAATCCTGAATGCACGAAAGAAATCAACATCTCGCTGACGAGGTGTGTCATGTGTGGTGTGGGTGTGTGAGAATGATGACACTGACACTCTGATAGGGACTCCCATCCATGGGTACTACCTCCGTCAACGTAAATCTCATTTTTTGAGGTAAAACTAATATAGTTGTGAAATTAAGTATTTATTCCTCCTCCATCGTTCTCCTCATAGGTAGAAACTGAAAAATAATCATTGCATTCTATAATGTTCTTCTCATAAATAGATAAAGTAGTGGTATTTTAATAGATGGATCCTATTAGAAAAGTTAGTATTCATCTATAATTACATTCTTTGTGAGATAAGATTTAAAATGTAGGATTACGTCCTTTTTGGGACGGAGGGATATTTCAGTCATCCTTGCTCCGACTCCGATCGATTCATGGGGTAATCCTGTGCATGCAATGCATTTATGCATTATTGGTGGTGAACTGCTAGCTGATGGTTAGTTGTTTCGTTGAAGCACACGCTTTGTATGAGTACGTGGACAAGCTGGAAGGCCACGTCGACTTATTAACAATAATATACTAGCGATAACATGCGCGTAATATTCAGAGAAGATCAGATACTCCAAACTGCTGGTCAGCATCTGCTTAATAGGTGGCAAACTAAGCTATCATGCAATATATCGATCTGACATCGCATATGTTGCTCGCAAAAAAAAGAAGACATCACCTATGTATGTACCATTGCATCTAACTAATATATCATCCAGAACAATATGATAAAAAAAATACATCACCTATGTATGTACCATTCCATCTAACTAATATATCATCCAGAACAATATGATATGTGATACTACCTCCGCCCTGCAACGACAATCATATTTATGAATACATTCAGGTGAGGATCAATTTCTGCCCGGTGATAATTCAAAATAAAAACTTATACCAACAATTATTCAAAAAAAAGTTTTAGACATAAAACTTATATCGATTGATCTGAACATTCTAATAAAGTGCCTCTAAGATTATATTAATTCTTTGGCAAATGACAATATATATAGTAAGACAATCTAACAATCAAAACCTATTTTGTCTGACTTTCTCAATCATCATAATCAAAATACGCTTGTCATTCCAAGACGGATGGAGTATATATATCTGTAAACATGCATATTTATCTAGTCTAATTGTTTTTCTCCTTTGACGGCAAATCAATCTTTTCTACACACATACAAATCATTTGCATACGGTTTTTTATATTTCATCACAATTCGTTTGTGCTCTTTCCTCTGTTTTTGTTGGCCAATAAGCTCATCGCAACATTGTGACTTTGTGAGACTTGGCCATGTGTGGCTGTTGCGGCCAATTTTTTATACCTTTTTTTTCAAAAAAAGAAAGTATCTAATTTTCAGAAGGGTGCATATACATCTTAATTCGGTTCTAAAACTGAGTGTATTTCTGACCATGCACCTACTGGACGATCGTTGCTGTACAAGGAATATATAATAATACTAGTAAAAATGTCTGTGCATTGCAACATGACTTTAATTTACTATGCTACCGGCGATGAGAGTAGTAGCATGACAGAGTTGCTTGTGGGCATAGCAGCCACTGCAAGACGGCTTGAACCGGCGGCATGGCGGCCATAGCAACAAGCGTGTGCGGTGTCGCTGGTCACGGCCAAGCAGTCTGTGTCGGTGGCGTGGCGGCCACCATGCCCGGCACTGCACTGCGACAAGGAAGAAAAAAAGACAAAGAAACCGAACTGCCGAAATACAAAACAGAGTCACGGACGAGTAAAAAGCGAACGGGAATAAAAAAATTAAAAAATAGAAACAAGAGTCACGGTCGGGAAAACAGTAAACGGAAATAAAAAAAACTTTAAAAATAGAAACCAATATAAGATGAGATACTATACAAACTTGTACTCTTATTTTTATTATTTGATTGGAATTTCTATTCATGTTATATGGGATCAGAGAATTTATTTGATTAGAATTAGGATTCCTATTTGCTTAGAATTCGGACCCAATATATTTTGGAATCAGACTCCGTATCGCGCTAGATAAGAGCTATTCTAATTTATATGAGTATGTGTTATATATTATATATATGTCCCAACAGAAAACTCTCCATTATCCGGTAGTTAAAGTGAGACGGATAAAAAAATGGATGGAGAAAAAAAATAGGCTGAAATTTTGCCTCTTTATTATTAGGTATAGATATATATGTATGTTTTAATTTAGAGACGTGACAAGAGTAATTAAGTAGATGAACGAAGAAGACACGATCGAGTACGATGGATGCTCCGATCCTAGCAAAGCTAGCCAGAGATCGGCATGCGGTTGAAATAATTAACAGTTATAATAAATTATTAATGATCATGGAGACCAATCGACCGATCGATGGAGATGAAATTTGCATGATTGATTGGTCGCTTTCTTGGATTTCAGCCGTGTGAGCGAGTATGCCGGCCCATACATGCCTGTCTCATCATCTGTCTCTCGCAGCTAAATTTGTCCATCATCATGCATAGATATCCATCCATCCATCCATCCATCGAGTGCGTCTAGATGATGAATATGTGGTGCACCTCTCCACCTCCTAATAGCGAGGATTGCATTTATTCACTCTATCTGATTATGATTTTTCTAAGTCATCGATGTCACGGCGATCTTTGTGAATTCTGCAATTCTAGATCTGAAACTCTTTTTCTTATTTATAACGAACCTTTTTGAATCTATGTTTTTTCCTGAGATCCAATAATCTTATCTTACAGTTACTAATTAGATGATACAAAAGAGACTCTATGATAATCTTACTATTAATAATTAGAGGCTTCAGGTTAATCCTCACAATATATGCTAGATCTGTGTATTCACCAAGATTGATGGCAAGCTTGCTGCTGGAATGATATACAGAGCTTTGATTAGAGAAGAGCAGAAACTTCCTTACTTCGACTTTGTTTGGTGCAACCATACTCACCGAGAGTGAGATTCTTTGCCCGGCTCCTAGTTCAGAACATAATTCGGTGCAAAGTTAACTTGGAGAGGAAAGGCCTCCTACTGGATGCCCTATGCGAGTTGTGCAAGAGCCAAGATGAAGATGCTGATCACATCATTTCAGGCTGCACCTTTGCTCAATCCTTTTGGAGACGAATTGGCTGGAAACCAAGTGAAGTTCACAGATTGTGGGAAACCAGAACACCAACCCGAGTGCCCAAAGAGGTGATCTCAACCTTTCTTCTGCTGGGAGTCGTGGAAACATCGCCATGATGTGGTGTTCAGGGGGATGACACCGAGCGTGGACAGGGTAATGGCCACTTGCAAAGCAACTGCTATTGATTGGCAATGCCGATTGCCAAGAAGATCCACTGACTTATCTACTTTCTGGAGATCCATTAGTATCATGTAACTAAGTAGTCTTGCTTTCCCTTTCACCTCATTTGTAACTTGGCGCCATGCCAAAACTGAGCTTTTGCCCCTCCACCACCAGGTTTTCCAGGGATCTATGGTAATTGATCAGGTGGGGACAAATCGTCCCCTGTTGCCTTTCAAAAAAAATATGTTAGATCTATATCTAATATTAAAGAGATAAAAAAAATTCACTTATTTTTTTGTCCGGCCCTCCCTTCACTAATATCATGAATATGAAACCGCATATAGCCCTTCTCTTTATATAATAGTGCAGGAGTACTTAAGTAGTCTGGATGGATATGAATCCTAATCTAGTTAGACCTCTTCGATTCCAAATAATCTGCATAGGAATCCTAATCCAAATAGAAAAAAATATAAGAATAGAAATCTCATGCTCGGCTACGCTCTTTTTTCCGTTTCGATCGACCATACCATCCATCCGTCCGTGTACTTTTCAAATTTCGTGTTGCACATACTATTTTCTTTTCTTTTTTCATGAGCCATACCTCCACAACATGCATAAATATATGGGCCCACAAGGTTTCCGATTGCCTTGAGTTAAAGTCCCTTTTCTAATCTTATTTTACTACATATAGCGTGAGGAGTTTCTTTCATCCGGTTTCTTAGTTTTCCTTTTTCTGTTTCTTTTTTGTCCGAAGGTTATTCAATATGGAGTCCAATTGCATCTCATTGAAGCCAACCCTTAAAAAAAGGGAAGAAAGAAATCAGTCAAATAAAAGGAAATATATGACAACTATATAAATCTCTATCTCAATGGATGTCTCAAAACAAAAAAAACGAAACAAGATTGAAGAACGACAAGTTCTAGATGAAGGAGATGAACTAAGCCATGCAATCTTGCAGCGAGAATGTCGGACGATGTGGTGGACGAACAGGATCAATGGATGGCTGAAAATTCCAGCGCTCCGCCTACTATGGATTCACACGTCTTGGCCATGGATTTGCTGGCTGCGTTGTTCGTACATGCCTCCCACACCAACCTCGGCCGGAGTCACGGTGGAGCACTCCACAAGGAGAGATCAAAATCAATGAGTGGACGATATTGATAAGATCTACATGTCTCACCACCTCATGACCATGAGGAGAGAGGTGCCTACCCGCCACCCCACGCCTCCTGCAGCGGGCCATGTGGCCAGGCCTTAGCAGGAAACGTCGCATGTGTTACGTTCTTACAAGAGTGGTGGCATGGTGGAGATCCTAGAATAACTCCTTACATCTTTACAGCAAAGGGCAAACACAAACGTAAAGGTATAAAGATGATCCATCTCGCCCGCTCGTTATCAGAAGCTTGTGATTTACTTTTTCATGCAGCAAGTTAAGGAAAAAACATCTTAATGATACCTTCCCAGAAAGAGCAGCTCAGTAGCGTTAGCTGCAATAAGGGCATAGAAAAGCACATCAATGGAATGAAGAAAATAGAGAAAATGAAATGGAATTACAGAACAATTCTGAAGTTAGTTCGATACATATGGCCGGCAATGAGAAAAATAAATGCAATAGCTAAATGATGATGAGCAATATCGGTCAGCCACAAACTTTGTGTTTGTGGGGCTTAATAAGATGAACTACATATTTTTATGGGTCATCATAGTAAGTCACAAAACTCGATATTTAACTATACCACTTGGATAGTATGAAAATTAAGGTTATGGTATATTTTGAGTAAATATTAGTGTTTTTTTTATCATTTGCCCTCTCCCATACTTTTATGAATTAGAGTACTGTGTTAAGACACGGCGAGGAGTTCCATTCCAAGAGAAATTGAAATTCATGACCCGATCATTGGATAAAACTTCAAACGCCCTTTACCTATATGAATTCAAGTAGAGCATGTCCGAACATATTATAGAGTTTGATTCTAAGATGAATGAGAACGCATGACGTGATTGTTGAACAAATCTTGTGAACTTCATGTCGTCCAAGTGACTGGACTATAAACTAACGTCCCATAGCAACGCCCGGGCATTTTTGCTAGGAAAGATAAATTCTTAAAAATTCTCAGGACAATAAAAACATATTAGTCTTTTAAATTTGGTTAATCTAATAATAATCATTGACAACAGTTACCGGATATATTCTATTTTATAAAAAAATAACTGCCTCATCGTCATAAAAATACATAAAGTAATCCCTTTTACTAATTATCCACCACTCGCATTATGAGAGATAATTTGAAATAAGATCTAAATTTTACATTTGTCCCTAATGTCATACTAATACTGCTAATTTAATTTTAAGTACTCTATGTTTTCATAAAACAATATTACTTGATATATGATTCTTCCAAATTCATGGTTTTCACTCTTGAGTGCTGCAAACTATGATTGATTTGAATGATGCTACTGTATTTAGAGTACTCCGTACATCATCGCGGAAAGCAGCTACACATCTGAATTGAATGAATAGGATGGAACATAATATAGCGACAATCTATATATCGGCAGCTTATAAATTAACAAATAAATAAATAAATAAATAAATAAATAAATAAATGCGAGTCCTACAAGTACTAGATGATGATGCATGACTGATGTACATGTCAACTGCATATACATATATGCAAAATACAAGAGCTTGTTATTATTGCATTTTCATGGTTTTTGTAGGTTATACAGGTTTGGCGATGCATGGATGGCGGGGCCTCCTCTGGGCTGTGGCTAGGCGGGCGTCACGGCATCCACCAGTTCATGATGATTATTTTTGTTACAGGTGGCACGTCCGTGTAACGGGTTGGAACGAAACTTGCTCCGTCCGGTGCGTCCAGGAAGTCAAAGTATTATGATTATGATTGCATCCATTTTCTTTCCCCGAACCTATGGGAAGATTGTGTATTTATTTCACGAGGCTTTGTTTGGATGTTATCAGATTCACCTCAATCCATATGTGTTGAGGTGGTTTGGTGTGGAATTTAGTTCATGTCTCATTCCAATCCAACCCAATATATATGGATCAATACGAATCCGACTACATCCAAATAAGGCATAAGGCCATAGAAAAAACGGTGCTATTACATGTTAGTTTCACGGCTTGTGTCATTTTTTTAACATTCACGTCCTTTAAAGTAGATGATTCATCTTGATCATCTCATTAGTTTTTGGTTAGGCACGTACCCCCTTTGTTCCATTAAAAAGGCCATTTCCACCTTCGACAAGTCAAATATTATTAACTTTTTGACCAAATATGTGCATTTTTTAAAATATTTATGGTATATAATTAGTATCATTAGATAGATTGTTCAATATATTTTTATAATAAACTAATTTAAAGATACAAATATTGCTAATATTTTCTATAAGTCTAATTAAACTTGAGAAAATTTGACCGACACGAATCCAATAGCGACTCTTTTTATGAGACGCATGGAGTATGCATGAATGTACATCAACCCAGGGTTCAAAATTTTGGTGGAATTTCGATACTTTCAGGGTGACTGAAAGAAAATTTTGAAATTTGTATTACATTAATACATGTGCTATATAAATCTAGACTCATATTTTTCTATTGTTCATGTTGCATCTTCTTCTACTCAATACATGTGTAGTCATAAATCATGCTAATATTTTGTCTAGATCTAAATTTATTTAGAAAAAAATCATACTTCATTTATGATTTTCTTTAAAAATCATACTTCATTTGTAGGTGTAAAAAAATTCTTCGAAATTTAAGGCGAATTTCGATAATTTT
>PUID01059156.1:0-10301 GCA_002993905.1 Miscanthus sacchariflorus
TTTCGGAGTTTTCTTTCGGCCACCACCGAAATTACCGAATTTCGTAAAATTCGGCCGAAATTTTGAACCCACGCGTATTTATAAGAAGTGCCAAAGAATGGCGAGATTAAAAAAGAGAGACGTGACCACAATCCACAAACCTGTTTGCATTCTGTTGGGCTGTAAAACCCAGCACGGCCCATCCTCACACTGCCGCACACACCACAGTCCAGACTCTATTCCTCAAAAAAAAAAAAACACAGTCCAGACTCCAGAGCCGCCTCTGTGCCGGTGCGGCGGCGCTGCCTCCCCACAAGCCACCGGCCGCCGGCCGCGGAGATGGAGCTGTTGTGTCCCAGGGCCAAGAGTAGGAGATCCGAGGACCTCGCAGCCGGTGAGCCCCAGCCGCGGGCGACGGAAGCCACGGAGGCGGCCAATCTCGGGCCTACAATCCACAGCAAGGAACCGCCTCCGCCGCCTGATGCTGGTGGTGGTGGCGGCGCCGGCGACGACGATGTCGACCGCATCAACGGCCTCCCCGACGCCGTCCTCGGTGAGATAGTTTCGCTTCTCTCCACCAAGGAAGCTGGTCGCACCCAAATCCTCTCCTCCAGGTGGCGCCACGTCTGGTTCGCCTCCCCTCTCGTCCTCGACGGAACAGACCTCTCCACCGAGGCCAAGGACCTCCCTGGCAACGTGAAGGCATTTACCGCCGCCAACGAGGCCCTCGCCAGCGCGGTATCTCTCATCCTCTCCGTCCACCCGGGCCCCGGCCGCCGCTTCTGCGTCCCGCCGCGCTATCCCCAGGACCGCCCCGCCACCGTGGACGCCTGGCTCAGCTCTCCGGCGCTTGACAACCTCCAGCAGCTTGAGTTCCGGGCAGCGAAAGATACGATACATAGTTATAGTCGCTCGTATCTGTTGGCACTTCCACTTCCACCTGCTACCTTCCGGTTCTCGGCTACCCTCCGAGTTGCTACCTTCGGCAAATGCGACTTCCTGGATAGCTCGGTGGAAGGGATTCGCTTTCCCCACCTCAAGCAGCTCGGCCTTGAAGATGTCAGGATCTCTGAGGGCTCACTGCATACCACGATTTCCAGTTGCCCTGTCCTGGAGTGCTTGCTGTTTAAAGACAACTTTGGGGTACGATGCCTCCGGATTAGTTCCAATAGCCTTAGAAGCATCGCTGTGGGAGCTAATCGCTCTTGGGACAATCTGCAGTTACAGGAAGTCATAATTGTCGATGCCCCTTGTCTTGAAACATTTCTCTATTTTCATGCATTTACACCCAAGGCAATTGATTTAACTGTAATCTCTGCACCTAAACTGGAGACCTTAGGCTATCTTGATGATCAGTTTTATCATCCCAAGCTTGTGTTTGGCACCACAGCTATTCAGGTAGTCATGGCATTCTTTTTTCTTCCCATGAATAGGCTGCTGTTTTGTTTTCAGTTGTATAGATTTTATATCATCTGCATTTGCACATGACTTGATGTTCTGTTCGATGCTTGATTCAGGGATTAAAAGTTGTACGCTTGACAACGGCGTTGTGCAATGTCAAGACTCTAGCTGTTGCATCATGTGATATTAATCTCGATACGGTCATTGAGTTGATGAAATGCTTTCCATGTCTGGAGAAGTTGTTCATACAGGTGATAGTTCTTCAGTTACAGTTTGTGGATCACAATGTTCATATATTCGTCTTATTCAATTGTTGTTAATCCTTGTACCAATGTGGTTTAAGTTTTCCCATTTTAATCTGTTTTGCTATTCAGTCTTGTATTTCAGGGGAAATGAATCGATGGCGCCGTAAACACAGGGATTTCATTAAAAGCGTTGATATCCGTCTCAAGACAATAGAGTTGACGCAGTATGCAGGCACCAGATCACAAATCAACTTTGCCTCATTCTTTGTACTGAATGCGCGAGAGTTAGAGTCAATGACACTTGGTGTTGGAGAAGATAATTACAATGATGCTTTTTTTGCAGAACAATATGGGATGCTTCAGATGGAGAAAAGGGCCTCGAGGGGTGCACAGTTACATTTTACAAATAAAAGGTGTAGCCATCGCATACATGTTAATCATGTACGTGATTTGTCTATTGAAGACCCCTTCAAATGTAGATGTTAGAATTGGTCTTGGTATTTCTTGGTCTTGCCAGCCTCATTTGGTATCTGTCGGAACAACTATTTCTCATGTTCATAGTGTTTTCAATATCTATTACCTGGAACATGGGATATCTGAACAAAATGTCCATTCTCAGTTTATGGTATGTGTGATAAACTGACTATTGTAGAAATAGTCAATAATGAGAGCCATGTGCTATTGTGCAATATTGTTGCAGTAGACATTTTTTTTATTTCAAATTCTGAATATCAGCAACCTCCTCAGTAGATTTATGAAATCTTCATTTGGTACTACATATTAGTCCTTTAACTTCCAACTCAAGGAAGCAGTAGCGCTGTACGTAGTTAATCATCTCATGTGTCTTTGTTACAAAATCCCCAATTAGATGTTTCTTTTTATGGTTTCAGGGAGAAACCCTGGACCGTTAGCATTGCTATCTAAGAGCAAAAAATCAGGTTCAAACATTTTACAACATCAGGCAAGTGAGACGGTCCCCTAGATGGTCTCATGTGTCTTTTATTGACACACAACCATGGTTTTGTCAAAATAATGTCCCATTTTATTAAGTTGAAGACACATTATCAAGGTGACTAGAAGATTCCGAGTTCGAGTCGCGGTCTTCTCACATTGTACATGCGAGGGTAAGGCTTACCACTAACACCCTTTTCCAGAGCGAGAGCTCTCTACACTGGTACGTCCTTTTACACATTATCATGAACATCGGATTCAATCTATCCGAATGGACAATGTTGCTGAATTCACATCCTATCCTTTTAATGATTATTGTATGGCACTAGGAATTCAAGTTTAGCATTATGTTCCATATGTACATACTCAGAATGGTTTGGCTGAATCATTGATACAAGAATCAAGCTTATTGCAAGGACTTTGTTTATGAATTGCAAATTGCCTATGTCGTGTTTGGGTCATGCAGTTTTACACGCTGCCGACCTAATCCAACTACGACCAACTGCATATCACTAATATAGTGCCCGTGCTAACGCCACGGCTTCATTTCAGGGATGTACATGGACATTTTTTCATAGTTTAAGTCACACAATTATATATGACGATGTATATAATTTGGAAAACACTCCTGCATAACAAGGCATAATAAAGTAATATCTCGCATACTACAAATGATTTATGAATTGCTTAAGTAATAGTATATTTGCCCATGCTAACATTAAGTCCAAAGTTATTTCTATCAAATTTGAAGTACTTTGCTAATTATGCTTTGTCAAAGCTGTTTCCATAATTTCAGTGTTTTGCTAATACAACAAGACATTGCAGGAAGCTTTCTTTGGCATTAGCCCCAACCGAGCACTATGTTTCTATCTTCACGGCAAAAAAGTGGCATTCAGAGAGTACATGTACCTATGAGAAGGTCTCACCTCTAATTAAAAAAAAAAAAAACAGCCTTCATAGCTCATACATTCTAGACAGTTGTATATGAAAAGTTACCAGTTCAAGGCTATGAAAACATGTGTACGATCTCTGGGTGGTGAGAGAAGAAATATACTATTCTTTTATTCTCCGGTTCTCCTGCAAATTGGTCTTTGGGATTGGCTTGAAAGCATGGACCGGATTTCATCCCATCTCGGATGAAAAGCATTGGTTCTATGTTGTTACCTACAAGATCAAAGTTACCCTGAAAAAGGCATGAAGAAAATTAGAAGGCACCATCCCATGTCCCTTGAATATAAAAATGTCAATACAAGGCATTTGAGAAGAAAAAGGGGTTAATATAACACGTCCTCTTGCTCCACCAGCTGGTTAGGTTTCTTATAGTCCCCTGAAATTTAGGAAAAACAACAATTATTCAGTACAGTCAACTACATTGGAAGGGAATCCACATACTTGCCACAAGAAAATTACACCAGAACATAAAGGTTAAAGGTGACCAGAATGCTAAATAACAGAATCAGATTGCCAATACAAGTTTAGTAAAATTTTGCAGAAAAAAGGCATTACCAGACAAGGGCTGACTTAAGGCAAAAGTTTAACTTATACACAAAATAAGAAGGGAAAATTGGATTCATACCATCAAGATCAAATAGGAAAAGCGCATAACTACTACTTTTTTCCTGTAAGCTTGTCCTGCAGATATTTATTGCTCATTGCGTTATGTGAGTTACAAAAATGAATTGAAATCTGCACACAACAAAATGGTGAACTATCAAAAATAGCAAGCATTATGTACATGCTTTTTCCAGGAAAAAATATACAGCCAAAAAAAATCCCAGGATACAGCCAAAATTGACAGGTACCTTAATTCTACTGGATTTCGTGTAGATATAGCCAAATCACTTGCCAAGCATTACATTTGAGTTTGCAATCATGTGCACACTCTACAAATTTAATAAATATATACATATGCTATGTAATAACGAGCAGATCATGTAATTCATCCAAATGATGACTCATGATTTGGAACAACTTCTGACCTGGCTAGTGAGCGAATGGACAGGCAGGTTTCGAACAGAACATGATGATCGTCATGGAAGTGCAGGTGCCGCAACACCTGGAACCAAGTGGCAGGATGAAACAGCAGCACTGGGGTGAGGGGCTCCCTGGATGCCTACTACCTGGCACCAATGCCGTGAGCGAGAGGAACCACTCCTTATTGCAATGACCGCCACAACAAACACCAATCATACATGCCAAGTAGATCATATGTTTTTTTTAATTAAACAATAGAAACACAATTTTCAGGTAGTCTCACTTAACTAATAAATCCATGATAAGATCACTCAAATCCTCACCGAGTGGACTGGAAATCCTCACTCAAAATGTGACCACAAGGCGAAGGGCCTGTGTTACATCGTGTTTCAGAGAGGATGAAGACAATCAGTGATGCCCCCTTGAACACGTGCACAAGATCCTTTTTTTGCTATCCTATAGGACAAGTGATATAAAAATGGCATGGGTTAGGCATTTGATCAAATGATTACCAGCTATAATCATCATACAATTTATATATTGACGTGTAGAAAAACATGGTTTAATCAAGCAACATGTATGAACTAAACCATAGATGGAATTTGCATGCAGAGTCACATACCATGTGCAAAAGGCAAGGAAGACATTAGTCATCCATCCTTGATTCCTTGGCTCCTTGCACTTCGTCGCCTCATACCTGCACTTTCCATCGGCATGGTTCGGTTAAAGTATATATGTTGCTGTGATTGACGTCCACAGCAGATCAGCAGCAAAATTGTTCATTTGACTATTATAACTAACCAAGATACGAAGCTTACTGCCATGTTCGCTTGACTGATAAGCCATGGTTGAAAGTACTTCTGTTTGATTTGTTGGGAGAGAAAAATATTGTTCGTTGGCTGAAAAAATACGGCTTATAAACCAAGCGAACAGGGCGAGGAATGGCACCTGATGCCTAAGTAGTACAGTAAAGTAGAGGTTTCGCAGTTTTTGCTGACCAAAAGTTGTATGATTATGCAATTCAATCACTAATACAATCAATACCAGAACCAATTCAAACCCAAGGCAACGCATCCCTTCTCATCCTTTCTCACTGAAATAGATGGCAAACCTTGGTGGGAGGAAGGGAGCGGATCGGAGATGCTGGTTGGGAGGAGGCACTGTTGCTGCCGGTGGTGAGCCCGAACGGCGGCGGCGCCCCCGGTTCGAACTCCCCGCCCGCGCAGCGCCGTTGGCCGCCACGCCCTCGTCCCCGAGCGGGGAGCTCCTCGTGTCCGCGGCCGCGCGCAGCTGGTCCGGCGCTCCCGGCATAGCGCGTCCGCCGGGGACACGTCCGTCGCGACGGTCGCGTCCAGCCGCGAGCTCCGGCACCCCATCCCTCTCCTCCGTCCCTGGCGGCGCCCCTACTCCCTCGCCACCTGTGACGCCGCGAGCGCTCGCTCCCTCATGTCGGATCACCTTTAGTACAGTCAACTCGATGATGGCGTACTTGTTCATCTGCAAATGAAAAGCAAGTAGTCTTACTGCCCCGGCGTCCGGCGTCCTGGTCTGGCGGCGTGCGGCCTTGGCGTCCTGGCGGCGGCCGGCCTCCCCTGCTTGCCCGCGCCGTGGTCTTGCGGGCGGTGGACGTGCTGCCGGCGGCCGGGTGCCTGCCCTGGAATTGTTCCCTGGCGACAGTGTGCGGTAGAGGAGAGGAGTCGCGCGAGACCCTCGTGCGGGAGAGAGGGCATCGGGAAGAGGGAGAGTCGGCGTCGGGGAGAGGGAGAGCCACGCGTCGCGCGCGGGGTACACGCGGGACGAGACGAGGGGTGAGTGATGAGGTTTGCTGTGAGCAATCTGGTCTGTTGGATTTGAGTGAGTAAATGAAAAAAGAGGTCAGAGAGAATGTCGTCTCTTTATTTTAAAGGTTGGCTTTTTTTTGGGTGTATTTTTGGGTGCATGGAGGATAGTTCATGACTACGGTGGATATATTTTGGTGTGGCTTTAAGAAGTTTATATCGGTGCAGTATATGTGGTAGAGAAGAGATAGAGATGAAAAATCTCCATTGCAATTAGTAAGTGGGAATCCTTCGAGTATTTCTCATTTGCGTAAGTTTATGTGCGCTGTGTACGTACCCATCTCACCACCTCAGCGGACCTCAATGGGTCATCATAGAAAACTGAGGATCTATATGGGATATTCATCGCTATCGATTATTAAATATTTAGAAACTCTAACAGGGGATCTATTTATAGCCTGGTTTGCTGATTGTATTTTTAACGAGGACAGATCATTTCTCAGGATTAGGGGGGAAAATATACCAAAAAGGAATGCTAGAAAATTGATTGGAATGCAAAAGGCATTTCATTTTCTAATCCACGTACTACCGAAACTGAACTGCAAGTTCAAAGAATTATTGATCTGTAAAATATTGCAAATGATCTATCAGATATTTTCTCTAATTATAAAGGTGTTACAAAGTCTCTCCATCTGTGAGCAATGTGTCCAAAAGAGTGAAGGTACCTAATAAAACCACTCACCCCTAAATTGACAATAAAAGGGGGAGAAGCACTTCCAAGAGGCAATATGTGATTCTTGGTAGGCAAAAGAACACTATAAATGTAACTCAACCTTTGGTTGAAAGACACCTAGAGGATATTCAATGTCGTGTGGATAGATGTGATCCACAATCTAGCTCAGTTATGCGCATAAACACTGAGGCTGGAACATCGAAAGACCCTAGATTCATTGTTTCAAGAAATCATGAAGAATCTTTAAGGGTAGATGAAATTGCTATAAATTTCATAGAGACAGGAGAGTCTTGTGATCGTAAGACCATAATAGTCGACATTTATTTCTCTGAACAAATTGCAAATATCTTTCAACATGATTCAATCCTAAGTCTATGATGGAGTGCAAAAGATGCTCGAACTGGGATAAGCAGAAGGTAGCAATTGAAACAAAGATTGCCTCGCTTTATAAAAGTAAAGTGTTTCGGCCGTATTGCCAACACCCCATGGTATCTTCCGTGTGGGATTCAAATGTTTTTTCATCCGTAAAAGGAACAAAAATAATAAAGCGGTGAGATATAAAGCAAGGCTTGTGGCACAAGGTTTTACGCAAAGGTCTGGCGTTGATTTCTATGAAACTTACTCTCCAGTAATGAGTGAAATAACATTCTGATACTTAATATCGTTAGCAGTACAAAATCATCTATCTATGCAGTTGATGGACGTAGTGACCGCATACTTGTATGGGTCATTGGATTCTAAGATATACATCAAAGTACCTGATGGAATCAGTATACCAAATCTTGAGGCAAATCGCAACATGTACTGTGTCAAGTTGTAGAAGTCATTATATGGGTTGAAACAGTTAGGCCGAATGTGGTACATTTAATTAAGTGAATTACTTACTATGATGGGATACACAAACAATGATGACTACTCATGTGTCTTCATCGAAAAATCAACATGATTTTGCATTATTTAGGTGTATGTCGATGATCTTAATATCATTGTGTCGGGTATCGATATTATGGATACCCAAAGCAAGGAAGTTAGCGCCTATGCTGACTTCCCCGAATGGCTCGAGACGTATTAAAAGGTCTTGCCCGATCCCAAGGCCATGGGCTCCATCTCGCCTGACCTCGAGGCCGCGGGCTCCATCTCGCCCGACCCCAAGGACGCAGGTTCCGTCTCGCCCAAGGCCGCGGGCTCCGTCTCGCCCGACCTCGAGGCCGCGGGCTCTGCCTTGCCTGACCTCGAGGCCGCGGGCTCCGTCTCACCCGACCCCAAGGACACGGTTTCCGTCTCGTCTAAGGTCGCAGGCTCCATCTCGCCCGACCTTAAGGACGCGGGTTCTGTCTCGTCCGACGGGGATTCATACCGCCGCCAACCACTCCAGGTCCAAGCGTATGGGTCTGGGTCAAAACTCGAACGCCAGGGAAGAGGCTGGCATGCCTCGATGTAATAACATGACCATGACGGGCCATACCTAGGGATTCACATCAAGAACAGTGTTGGGCGTGCCGGTGTTGTTCTTCCTAATCCTCGTACGGTCGCTGACAGACGCGTCAGTTCACCACGACGTTCGTCGGGACAAAGTGGAATGCCATGACCGGCAGATGACGCCTGTGCATGGCGCTAGTGACGAACAGGGCCACGACATGGAGCCATCCCTGTTGACATCTACAGGATCGACAGGACCCATATGAAGGAGAAGAAGGACCCGGCAACCCTGAAAGCCTTCTTCTCTCTCTCGTTCTTCTCCTTTTTCTCATCTATAACCCACGATTTCCCTTCGCCTATAAAAGGGGAAGCAGGGCGCCCCATGAAAAGGGGAGATGGGGGGATCTAGACATAAGAGCACGACACGAGCACACGGCTGAGCGGCAAGCGAGCTCTCAGCACCCGTTCACTCCTTCCACCAGAGACTTGGGATCCTCTCCCTCTCTCGTCTATTTGTAACCCCTACTACAAACAAAGTGCTGGTAACATTAGCAGCAGTGAACTGGACGTAGGGACGTTCTGCCCGAACCAGTATAAACCCTTGTTTTCTCTGAGCACACCATCTGAGCCAGACGCACAAATACAAATGTACTCATCGGTGGTCCAAAAACACCGATAGTTGGCACGCTAGGTCACTGCGTCAGCTGGGTCTCGGGTGTGCACGTGGGCTTTGGGAACCTGGACTTCATTGTTACGATGGAGGGAGAATTGGCGCAGGTTCCCACCGTTGTCCAGCCTCTCCACTCTGGCGGCCTCGATGTGATTGCCGAGACGCTTGAGGAGCTATAGCTGCACGCACCGGAGGCCCGCGCCCCGGGAGCGACTAGCTCCTCGGCTTTGATTACCGGAGGCTAGAGCGCTAGCTCAACGCCTTCCTAGGACCCCGACCATCCTGAGAGGACCTGCACTGCCTCACCTTCTCGTTTGCCAATGTCCTGACGCAGCTTGCCAATCTCTGGGCGCACATAAGATTTTGCATCCCATTTTATCCTTAAATTTGGGTGTTACAGGGATGCAGGGGCCCCACAATGCCTACGGGTAGAGCAGCTGAGGGCGCGGCATCAAGAGCTTGAAGAAGTGCGACTCCAACTCGAGCAGGAACGTGCGGAGCTCGAGCGAGAAATTGAGCACCACGGAGACGGTGGGCATGCGCACGTTGTGGCTCACGACGTGAACCGGAGGATTATCGAGGACGACGAAGCCCTCCCACACTTCACCAGGGCAAGCCAGAACATCACTGCCGTGGCTGCCTTGCTCCGGGGGCTTCCGGAGCCCATGACACCTGAGGATCATCTGGCCCATCGTGAGATTCGCACGCTACTCAAGCGTGCGGCGGCGCAGCAAGCCGAGAGCTTGCCGTCCTGACGACGCGAGCTCGACGCTAGCCAGCGCGTGCCCTTAGAGCGACACGACAGGGACATGTTTGTCCGCCAGGCGTAGTGAGGTGGCAGGCCGCACGCCGTGGCCCTAGTGCGTGAGCGTCTCGGCCTCCACCGTGACGCGCGCAACACCCTCGATGCCCGCAGGTGTGCCCGCGCGATGAGAGGGAGGATGCTAGCCGTGGCTACCACCCTCGTCATGGCGGACGCTATGACAACAACGAGGACTGAAGCCCGAGCCCTGACTTGCCGGGACCTCAGGCCTTTGGCCGACACATCCTCAACGCCGTCTTCCCACCGTGGTATCGACCATCGGCCAACATCCCAAAATACTTTGAGGAAACAAACACCGGACTGTGGCTCGAGGATTATCAGCTTGCTT
>PUID01059176.1:362-10832 GCA_002993905.1 Miscanthus sacchariflorus
ACACGTTAGTCATAGTAATCTTGTATTACCATTAATCACCGAAACCCAACTAGGGGCCTAGATGCTTTCAGCACACCCTTAGGTCCATAACACTATGACCAACCCGTGGAGCAAGCCAGGGAAGGGTGTGCCCACACACCTCGCCTTGAAATCGCTTAGGTTCCTGAGCTACCCGATCCAACTCGTGCAAGCAATCGAACATGACTCGCTCGTGGAGGCCGCACACGAGAACACGTATGCGTGCTCCACGATGTAGCACTGCTTATCACCATCCTAGCGACCCCTTCCTGAGCGCCTCGCTACCGCTCCTAGTGCTATGACGAGCCAACGACCCACGTCTCGACCTCTCATTCAGGCTGCCCTAGCTGACCCAACGGACCAGCTCCTAGGCGAGGTCAGGCACCTACGCGCGAGCCTAAGAGGAAACGGGAAACCCATTTGATTGGGTCTAGAAGAGCGATGGGAAAGAGAACTAACGTTGACCTCTCGCTTTCTTCTCGCATCATGTCGGATCTGCTATAACCCCTCATCACTTTGCCTCTTCAAGAGACCATACACGTTTTTAGCCCTGTGGGCTAGCCCCCAGGTTAAAAAAAACATGTCCACAAGCGTAGGACCGTGGGGGGGAAGCACATTCCACCTCAAACAGAAAGCGAACGAAAGAACGACAACATGACAAGCAAATACGCCAGTCACACATTATGCGCAAAGAGCCCAAACATCATCTATCACCGAATGAGAGACCTATTTCGAGCCCCTTCATGCGTACCCACAATGGGGCAAAATGACGAGCGATTCCTTGACACCTTGACCACGGCGTTGGGTCACACAATGTTCAGCCCTGTGGACCAAACCCCGAGCTAGAACTCGCGCCCGAAGAACACAAGGCTAAGGGAGAAGATCCCGAGCGACGAGCTCGATGAGAACCGAACCGGCAAGAGCAATTCACCTATGGAGCAGTCGCGCTCACCCAAACGACCATGGTAGGCGATGCGTCCAGCCAAACGAAACCGTCAAAAACTCCCTGAGGCCCCAAGAAGCACGACCCTCTCGAGAACATCGGGCGCCTCGGTGCGCACTCGAACGGCGTATTAGGGCCACTCCACCTAGGTTTGCGGCAACCGCTCCCCTAGAGGGAGGCCCAATGAGGAACGACAAACACGTCGCCTCCCTTGATTGTGGTGGAGCATGCCATGGCACGCGGTCATGGATTCCCATAGCCCGATAATGGCTCAACGACGAGCCTAGCCGAACAAAGCGATTCACAAAGATCGACAACGCAGAGATTAAATAGCTTGGGCAAAAAACCCTTCATGCCAAGGATCATCGAGACAAGTGAATCAAACAACTGACATTGGCAATGACAAAAGGGAAATCGGAAAGGGCAACGCATGCATCATAGCCTCGGGGGCTTACGCGTTTGCTAATTACAACACTGTCCTAAACATTAGGATCATCGGCTTCTAAAGCTACAAACAGCAACATCTAGCCCAACACGTTACATGACTAGATGGACCCGAGGTTACGATAATCATCAGATCCCCTCCCGCTCACGATGGACATCTCTTGAAGCGGAGAAACCGGTACAAGGTGTTTGTAACCTTTAGAGTTGCACCGTGAGCAGGAGAGGACTGTCGGAAGAAGCCTCAGGGATGACCGCGTTGTGAAGATCACTATAACATCTAAGGAAGAGGAGCCCGCCAGAAACTGCCTCGACGTCACTTCTGGTAGAGCCGGGGAGGAGCACCTGGCAACGAGCTAGCAAGCAGGCTGCTGAGTCAATGCTTGAATGCTCCCAGATCGAGAACTAGGAGCCGCGTGCCCGCCAACCATGGGGGAGCCCAGGGGTCTGAGCCTCCCATGACATCGTTACTCCCCATCTTCGTGAAACTTCCTCTAACATCCGTGGAGGACGAACGCCGGCCATGTGCGGCGGAGCCCGATCTCCGAAGATCCTTCCCGGCAGCAGCGAAGCCGTCGGAACGAACCGCGAACCATGACGCCCAATGGAGATAGCCGCTCTCTCACTCGGATTGGACATCAAGGAAAACTCAAAAGACAGGGAAGAAGTGGGGATAAGATGCACTGCCCTCTTCTCCCTCGACTTAAATAGATGGTACCAAGACAAAGGCGAAGAAGATGGTGGTTGACATTCAAGATGGGCACAAACCCCAAGATTCACTCGCAATCAAGAGGCAGAAGACGCGGTGGTTCAGTCTCCCAAGCAACACAAGACCCAGCAAGAGGTAGATCAAATGCATGCGTACACTCCGCCATTTATTAACTACCTTCTCATAGCGTAGGGGAGGCGAGGCAGCCGGGCGAAAGATTGAACAGTGGGCGCCAGCGTGGCAACATATCCTGAGTAAGCCTCGAACCTCTCGCCTTCATTATCTCACAAATTCGAGCACCTGCATTTTAGGGCACACAACTGTACGTGAGAGGGCACTGCCAGGACGCAACGTGGCTAGGGGAGGTCGACAACCCCCTAGGTTCACATGCCGAGCGGCCTTCCACATCCATGACCCCTTGTCGAGCTTAGGAAACTCTCTATTAGGCCACAAAAGGGATAGGGGTAGGGAGGAGATGGGCTCCCGTGGCTCTAATCGGTGGTGAGGAGCCACATGACCATCTCTCCCTATGTCCGAGTCATCCACTTCAAAGTCTCCCGGGTTGACCCCCTCTAGGGGAGGCATCTTGCCCTCTAGCCGCTGTGGAGGCGGTTGGGGACCAACATGATTGATGGCTGATGATTTATGTGACGTCTCACGCGAGGCATAGCCAAACTCCACATCAATTAGGGAGGATATCAGGTCCCACTCGGATTACGCATAGACCCTCACGAGGCGCACCGCTCCGACCGTGTGGTTACGGTGGACATGCCTCTCCCCGCGTGGGGTGAAACCAAACCCACCTATAATAGGGCATCGCGACCCCTCGAGGTCGGTAAGGACATCAGGGAAAGATGGAGTCGGGTCCCCACGAACCCAAAAAGAGCCAGGGACAAATCTCGCTGACTCCTCCCTGCGTCCCAGGTCTCAGACCTAACGCCAGCTCCAGAGACTCATAAAGAGGACGACGAAGCAGATGGCCAGGGAAACATGGTATAGTCTTCCTCGAGAAGCGACGTGTGACCCAAAGCGTGATCACGGCTCGGTCACACGGAAAAACCCAGAGGTCGAAAACCTACGAGCCAAATGGACGTTCACAAAAAACCTCGCGACCACGAAGGAAGAGGTCGAGAAAATGCTTTCTCACGTCAAACCGAAAACCACGACCCTGATCTCGCGACTCGGGGGCTCACCATGGGCACAAGAGAACATACAGAAAAGGGTCGTTCTTTTCAGCTAACTCTGGGCAGTACAAGAGCGGTCGAGCCGCTTGAGATGTACTGAACAACGACACCGTTGCCAAGGCAGCGTTGTCGGGGGCCCTAGAGGTGCCTGCTATAGGTGCGGTAGGAAAAGAGGCGAGAAATTGCCTCCCGCTCCTCCCTGAAGCACCCCAGCCTTATAGGCAGGGGCGCACAGGGAAGAAAGAATGGGGCAAGAACAAGCCCTCCGGCCACCACCATCATGCTTCAGAAAGCATGAAGGGGACACCATGGGATGGCAACGCCTCCCCCAAACTTAAGGTGGCTTTCCAAAGTCGTCTAGAAGTATGGGGAGAAATTGGAAGTTGTCCTTGGTGCTTGTGCTCTGGCAACCCAAGACCTATGGGTTCGGGTAAGCGCTTGAATCACGAGACCCTATGGTTAGCCTGAGCACTGCCCCGGTCCTTCCTTGTTCGCAAAATCCCTTCTAGCACCAGTTGTTGGAAGGGTGACGCTGGCTACGGCCACCGTAGGAGACCCTGAAATGAACACCCAAAGGGAGCCACGCGGTCCCCCTGAGCTTTTCTCTCCCATTTCCTCTCTCTCAGCAAGAAGGTGGGAGACGATTTGTAGACGCAGCGACGTATGTTCAAACAGCGGGGGGACCAGTACTTATAGGACCAGGGGGGGATAGAGCAGCTCGAGACCCCTCGCTGCATGGTGAACCACGAAAGGTCACAAATAGTAACTGATGCCCACGTAAGGACGAAAAGTCTAGACCTCCCCAAAGGCAGGACCGATGTAGCATCGATGAGACCACACGGCCCCACCTAGGTCACGGACCCCGATGAGCGGCACGTTAACACGGTGAGGATCAGCCATCACATACCACTTTGATAGGACGGGACAGGGCGCAACGTCAACCTACTTCCCTGAATACACCAAGCCCGAAAGGGGTCGAGCGGTGAAGCTCAGAAAAGCCATGACCGCGAGCCCGCGTCCTAACGCACGCGTGTACCAACGCTTTCACGATCACTTCATGATCGCAAAAATGCTCGGGGGCTACTGTCGGTGTTGTAACTCCGGGGTATCTCAAGACATCGATTAGTTAGCAGGCTACGTGGCCCGCAACACAATGGCTAACAAAGGCCCGAACGACTGAGGCCCAGCGAAAGCCGAGCGAAGCAGGCCAGGCACCAAGGTCGGGGTCATCCCTGACCCCTTCCACCCGCCTTAGCACACAGTGGTCGCAAAACGCACGACCTCTCCCCGTCATGACCCTTGACGGATAGGAGGAGGTCAAGCAAGCTAGACGTGCCTGCTCTGACAAGAGCAAACAAGCCATACTAACCCTGCAAGGACCGAGAGGACAACAGTCACCTCAGCCTGGTCAGACACCATCCCTATGTTGTTGCACTAACGAGACAACACCGCACGGCGGTGGTAATGGGTACAATACCCACCGTCCAAATAAGGACCGAGTAGACGCTTGTACGATCCCACCCACTATGGGATGGGATCCGCGACAAGGCACCCAACGAAAAGACCATCAAGACTGGCAGAGTGCCCCGACCCTGACGATCAGGGTCGTGGCTCTCAATCCCGTAAAGCCACCAGGCAAACGATGACCCAGGGTGGTTACCTACTTCGGGTACGATGACCCTAGGAACCAGGAGACGATGACGAAGGCCATGACAGATACCGCGTTGCATAGCACAACGGACGAACCGCCATCGAGGCTACAGTGCCGCCACGGCCGGCACAGTAGCGCCACATCACATCCTACCGCATCAAGGCTAGCAGACCATGATGATAGCCACGACCGAACATGCACCTGAAGACAGCGTATCTTACAAGCCAAGTTAGCTAGGACCTCCCTTAGGCTCTCGACGCTTCGGTAGGGAGAACCTCCTCTTTGTATAATCCCTGGTCCTGAACTCTATATAAGGGCAGTCAGGGCATCCATCTTAGGGACGAGATTCACATCCTCTACCATTCCATTCATTCACCATTGTAGTAGGGCTCCTGGAGCTTCTCTTCGGGAGGCCCTTTGCCTAGCATAGGCTCCACCACCTCTTTCACCACTCTTGCACCCCCCATTATAAGAACTTTAGAGCATTCAAGCGAGGAACACACACTTGATCATCTCTGAGACTGGACGTAGGGCTCCGGCCTGAACCAGTATAAATCCTCGTGTCAATTGGATGCTACTATTGTCTTCCTAGAGCAGCGTGGCAATCGTATAAGTTTACTAGTCCAGTTTACAAAACATCGACACATACCGTAAACTAAAATCCTAGATTCGCCACTGGCGAGGGTGGGTTGAACCAACATATAAGGCCTATATAGTTCATGTCACTAATCCTGCGTTAATCAATCATCAACAACCTCTGTAACCGAGTATGTAATAGAGAGAGATCTATTTCAAACTGGACGCAAGGTACCACGTACTTGAACCAGTGTAATCTCTGTGTCTTGTGTGTTGTCCATTTGATTCCCTGTGCGTGAATACGTTGATCCATATTGCCGGAGTAAATATTTCCGACACAAGGAGCAAAGCTGAAGAATCAGGGAGCAGAGCTCTCCCAAACGAAGCCTTATGGTGCTATTGATGTGCTAGATAGCTTCCAATGTTTGGTCCTGAAGTCAAAGGTCGACAACCAATTTGCAGTGAGTCGTGTTATCTCATTTAGTAATCCTTATGTCTCCTAAGGTTTTACCTTGTGGAGGAGCATTGTTTTTTTGAACTAGTCTGACTAATCAAAATAACCAAAGAACTATGATCGGTGTAATCTCTCCATCTTAAAATAAATCAATTTATAAAGATATTTGGAGTCAAACATTTTTAGTTTGGATCGAGTTTATTAAAAGCTGCACAGATGTTTATGGCACTAAATTTGCATTATTAGATATATCTTGAAATATATTTTTATAATGCACTTGCTTGATGTCATACTTAAAATAATTTGATTCAGAACAATTCAATTTAATTTATTTTATGATGGAGGGAATATTATTCAGTCTTTGAGCTGAGAAGTTAAAGGCGAGGATTCCATGTAACAGTCTAGCACCACCTGGTGGATGGTGGGTCGCAGCAGCGGGTTCGGCTCGATGCACCAGAGCGCCACGCGCGCGAACCGGTCCACCCTCTCCATGTCCTCCCCGCTGTCGACGTCAGCGTCATCGCCGTGCAGCATCAGCTCCCAGCCTGTTCGTTTGCTTTGGCATGTCGTAAACGATCGTAAATTTTCAGCCGGAACAGTATTTTTCTCTCACACAAACCAGCCAGCAGTACTTCTTCATGAACCAGCAACGAAACGAACCAGCCAACCGAACAGGCCGTCCGTCCTCCGCGCCCCCACCAGCTGCGCCGCCCAACCGAACAAGGTGACCGTTTCGTCGTCCTCCACGCCACGCGGTTGATCAACCACCACCGGCTCCTGGCACCTCTGGCAGCAGATCATCTCTAGCAGCACGACGCCGAAGCTGTAGACGTCCGCCTTGGTGTCCACGTGCCCGTCACCGAGAAGCCACTCGGGCGCGATGTATCCCCTGGTGCCTTTGACATGGGTCACCGTGGTGTGCACCTGCTGTGTTCCCAGCAGCTTGGAGATCCTGAAATCGGTGATCCTCGGGACGCCATGGCCGTCTATTAGGATGTTCTCGGGCTTGATGTCACAGTGGATGATGGGGGCGCTGCAGCCGTCATGAAGGTACTCGAGCCCCCGGGCGATGGCGACCGCGGCCTCTGCGCGCCAGCGCCACGGAGGCCGCCGCCTCTCGGGGTTGAAGAGGAGGCTGCGGAGCGACCCGCCCGGCATGAACTCGAACACCAGCATCCGGTGCTTGCCTTCTTTGCAGTAGCCGATCATGCGGACCAGGTTCCAGTGGTGGATCTGCCCGATGGACTGCACCTCGTTGGTGAACTCCTGCTCGCCATACTCGTTCGAGGCGACGAGTTTCTTCACCGCGATGGCATGCGGCTGCGGCGACCTCATCGTTCCTCTGTACACCTCGCCGAAGCTCCCTTTACCCAGCAGCTTCTCGAAGCCATTGGTGGCTTGGTAAAGCTCCTTCCAGCTGAACGGTCTCACACTTGTGCTCAGCAGCTGCTTGCTGTCTCTGTTCCTGCCGAGGTAATGCTGTGTCAGGAGGCCACCGATGGTGATCACTAAGATCAAGGCCAAGCAGATGGTGATGATTTTGTAGGGGCGTAGTACGGTCCTTGTCCTTGTCGATTGGGCACTCCGGTGCGCACCTTGATGAACGCCTTTGGGCCTGTTCGTTGGTTGGTGATGGTGTTGGTGCTGGTTTGAGCTGGCTGTTGTTGGTTTTTTTTAGAGAAAAATATTATTGACTAGCTGGTTTGGGCCGGCTAAAACCAACAAGCGAACAGGCTGTTCATCGTGACATCATTTGCCCACTGTCCGTTGGTGAGCACCGCGACCTCCTGTGTTAAGTTTTTGGCGAGAGGTGCTGCTACCGCTCGTAGTTGGAGTATTATTGTGGAAAAACTCTAATGAAATATTTGTGGTGTCATCAATGATGTATATTATAGTATATCTTATTATGAGACCTTAGGAACAGGCAAAAGTGGTTAAGGGAATATGTACCCGGATTTAACAATGGTAGTCAACATTAATTACCATATAAAGTAGTTAACTCCTAAGACAACAGGTCAAGTGTCCTGCCAAACACATTGATATTAAGTTATATGTTGTAAATGAGAAAATTCAGAATCATTTTAAAAGCATTGAGCATATGAGTACCAAGCAACTGCTTGCGGATCCGTTTACCAAAGGCTAACCACCCAGTGCATTCAAAGAACACACAGTCGACATGGGTTTACGAGAAAGCCTATAATTTCTGGATACTAAGGCCCTAGTTGAGAATTTGGCCCCGTTCGCTTCGCTGAAAAAATAAGCCGAAACACTGTTTCGACTGATTTATTGTGAGAGAAAAATATTGTTCCAGCTGAAAAAATAAGTTGAAAAATGAATTATAAGAGAAACGAACAGGACCTCTGTTTCAAAACAGAGATGTACATTGTAGCTGTTTAATCTAATGGCAACTGACCGTAACAACGAGGCACGCTCTATGCACTGATCTGCGATGGAATGGAAAAAAGATAAAGCAAGTTAAATTTAAGTCATAAGGTGAGATAAATGGAGAGAATGTTAAATTGATCTCCACAAGTTGGCCCAACGGTCAATTGGGCTCTTGATCCGTGCTCCGACGGGGCGCTCAGCCGTTCTTCTGACTGATGAACCCCATCACGCAGCGCTATAAAAAAAAAAGGCGAGGCTAAAACACAATGTATGAGGTTCACCGCAGCCGACAACGCCCTACCATGTCTTAACCGTAGTCCGATCATGAGCATACGCTGCCAGCGACGAGAAGCTCAACCGCCTTCACCGCTCCCTTCCGACCGCGTCTGCACTCCTGTCTTCTTTGAGACCCTAGCGAGCGCATGAAGCTACTGCTAGCTCCACGTCGGCATCGTGGCCGCGACTTCACTGGACGAGGCAGTACTCCCGGCACAGCTCCTCGTTCACCGATGAGGATTTCTGGTAGTATATCGAGGTCTCCCAGGTGATGTTCGGGAGCTCCACGAGCGTGAACGCGTCGGAGCTGTTCTCTCCGCCGCAGCTCTGCGGTTCGAACGCCGGCGTGCAGCCGCTGTCCGGGTGCTGCGCGTCGGTGTAGTTGTACCCACTCGGGCAGACGCAGTTGAGCCGGTCATCGATCTGGACGCAGTAAGACCCCGGGCCACACATGCCCTGCAGCCCGGACGTTCTCTTGTTGCAGCCGTCCGGTGGCCACTGACTCAGCCTGGTCCAGGACGTGTTGCCGCCGCCGCCGCCGCTGCCGGTCTTGTGGCGGACATAGGTGCGGACGATGCCGTCGGGGTCCATCCTGACGAACTGGAAGTAGTCGGCGCCGGCGGTGAAGCTCGGCGGGGGCGAAATCAAGCTGTAGACGGTGCCGTTGGTGAGGCTGTAGTTGAGCCGGCCCTGGGCGTCGAAGGTGACCGTTGTGTTGCCATCGGGGCTGTTGGTGGTGTACTCCTGCCAGTAGGCGTTGCCGGGGTTGTTGCCGGTGATGAGGTCGACGTAGAGGACCACGTTGCCGTCCGGCTGGACACCCATGCTGAACCGGCCAGTGGTGAACTCCGCGTCCGCCTGCTTGGAGAAGAGCTTCCCCTCGGACTTGGTGTCCAGGGCCAAGGACTGGCCCGGCAGGAGCGCGTCCGTCGGGTACCCGAAGCTCTCCCACAGCACGTCCCCGCCGTCGCCGAGGAACTGGAGATTGCCCGAGTCTCGGAGCGCCAGGACGGACCCGCGCCTAAGCTTGGACGTCGAGGCCCTCCACAGCTCTTGGTTGCGGCCGCCGCCGTCGGTGAGCACGAGCGTGCCGTCGGGCGTGACGCTGAGGACGGACCCCACCGTGGCGAAGGGCGTGCCACCGGAGGGCGACTCAACCACACCACGGACTGCGGCTGGGACTGGGAGGAGCTGGAGCTGCTGCCAGCGCCGGCGGCATCCCCGAAGCGGAACCATGTCGCGAGGATGAACTTGGTCGGGTCGGCGTCGAGTGCGCGGAAGCCAAAGGCGAAGTCGCCGGACGGGTTGGTGATGTGCCCCGGCGGCGTCAGGGCGGCTCCCGCGGTGAGGTTGGTCCGCGCCACGGGCGCCGCCGGCACGAATAGAGCTTGTTGCAGCAGCACGGTTATTACTAGGGCGGAAAGGAGAGCGCGGCGGAGCGGAGAGCAGGGCAACGCCGCCGGCATGATCGCAGCTCCGTCCCTGCCGAGCAAGCGTCGTGTTGGCGTGTCGCCGTATACAAGTTTTCTCTTCTAATTGAGATGCTGGGTGGGTGGAAGCAGGGGTTGGTTCGGTTAACGACTACTCACCATGAAGCGGTCGCCGTGGATGCTGTCGTTGCGGATCAGAGATTCAGAGGATGTCTCGCCGGTTTTCGCCCGGAGTTCGAGTGCATGCCCAAGTCTTTGCCAAGAGAGCACCGGAGGGAGGTGAGCAAGAGGAAGTCAGGATCGTTAAGGCGCGAGGAGATCTGTCATGGTGCGGGCGTGCGTCTTCTGGAACAACTGCCTCAGCACAGGCTCAGCAGCTCATCATCAGCTGCACTGCACGTCT
>PUID01059307.1:497-12753 GCA_002993905.1 Miscanthus sacchariflorus
TATTCTTATACACTAATTCTACATCACCGTTGGGCAGAAATAGAATTAATGCATGGAAAACTTATGAATAGACATTATAATATTGCTATTATCAACGTTGGTCAGAAAAATAACAGTATTATAATTTACTGATAAAAATTGACTACCCTTCAAATTAAATTCTCCCATTGGTTCAAATTTAATTAGAAGATTATTGACTTTAATATTGCAGCGGAAACATGAAAAAATTCATGTCGGGGACCAATACTAGGGTACCCGAAGAGGAGGAGCTAATGCCCATCAACGCTAATTCATCAGAGCGATCAAGGGCACAACTACACCTCTTGGTGGGCTCCGCCTCGTCCAACCACCAAGGCCATGGACTCCGCCTCGTCCAACCCCTGAGGGTTGGCCCCACCTCAGAGGACACTAAGGTCGTGGACTCCGCCTTATCTGACCCCTGAGGGTTGGCCCTACCTCAGTGGACACTAGGGTCACGGGCTCCGCCTCGTCTGACCCCCTGAGGGTTGGGTATACCTCGACTGACTCCTGAGGGTTGGCCCAGCCTCGTCCAACCCCCGAGGGTTGGCTCTGCCTCGCTCGACGTCTAGGGGCTGGCTCCGCCTCGCTCGATCCCCCATAGGTTGGGAGCACCTCAGCTAACTCTCGAGGGTTGGCTTTGCCTTGTCTGACCCCCGAGGGTTGGCTCCACCACGCCCGATGTCTGAGGGCTGGCTCCGCCTCGCCTGATCCCTCGGACACGGTTCACAATGGAAGCTCACGCTGTTGCCAACCACTACATGCTAGAAAGTACTACCCAGAGTCAAACTTCTGGCATCGTGCAGGAAGCGGTCATGTCTCAGCATGACCTGTCCCCACTACATGTCATTCCCGGGAACTCATATCGCCTATAGGGACGAACACGTGGTCACTATGTTGCCCACTCCCTGTACGGCCGCTGATCAACACGACTGGTTCTCCGCACCGCCCACCGAGGCAAAGCGGGATGTTATGACCCACTGACAAATGCCAGGGCATGGCTGTGTCAGCGGACAGGGGCCTAGCATGGGGCTATCCGTGTTGCCACCTACCATGTCAGAGGGGCCCACGCAGAGGAGAAGAAAGGATCGACGACTCTGAAGGAATTCCTTGGCCTCCCATTCTCTGTTCTCTTTCCCTCTTCCCCTTAGCTGTAACTCCTGCTTTCCCTTGGTCTATAAAAGGGAAAGCAGGGCATCCTACTAGGGGGCATTGGTTCACGACACCGCATCAGACATCGAGCACTGAGCAACCGAACCTTAGAGACTTGGGAGCTACCTCCCTCTCTCGCCAGTTTGTAACCCCCTACTACAAACTCAGTGCTATTAACACGAGCAGCCCGAAACTAGACGTAGGGACATTCGGCCTGAACCAGTATAATCCTTGTGTCCTTTTAGCACACCATCCGGGTCAGAAGCGCAATATACAAATTTACTCGTTGGTCCTTACTCGAAACACCAACAGTTAGCGCGCCAAGTAGGGGCTTTTTGCATGTTCGACATCAACACCATGCCATAGATGGCTAATCGCAACGTTAGCTGGGTCCCGGGCGCACGCGTGCATTTCAGGAACCTGGACTTCATCGCCACGACGGAGGGAGGGTTGGTGCGGCTTTCCACTGCCACGCAACCCCTCCTCTTCACCGGCCTTGACACAATCACCGAGGCGCCCAAGGGGCTGTAGCTGCCTACACCAGAGGTCCGCGCCCCCAAAAGCAACCAGCTCCTTAGCCTCGACTATGGAAGACCACGTACCACGATTTCGGTGCATGAGCATCTTGAGCTCCACCACAACCCGTGTGACACCCCCGACGCTCATAGACGCGAAGCGCCCTGAGAACAACCCAATGAGGACGTACCGGTCCATCAGGCCCAACAGGGTGGCGGGCCGTGAACTGCAGTTCTGGTGCATGAGCGTCTCGGCCTCCATCACGATGCCAGCGACACCCTTGACGCCTACAGGCGTGCCTACGGCGATTCGAAGGAGGGGGCCAGCCATGACTACCATCCACGTCGTGGCGGATGCTATGACAGCGGTGAGGACCGAAGCCCGAGCCCCTACTTGGCGGGACCTCAGGCCTTTGGCCAATAGACCCTCAAGGGCAAGGCAAAGCGATACGAGGACGCTGACGAAGGCGCCTCTAAGCCTCCCAACAAAAGGAAGAACAAGCGGCGACGTGGAAGCTCACAAGCGACCGACGCCGACCGCACGAAAATCCGGAAGCCTACGGAAGGCACCCCAAGCCACTTCGAGAAGCTGCTTGAAGGGCCATGTATGAACCATGCTTTCTCCATCAAGCACATGTACAAGGACTGTGTTCTCTTGAAGCAGTTCTTGTCTGGAAGCTCTTACAAGGGGGAGCATAGGATGGAGCCCAGCTAGATGAAGCGCGCGACGTCGCCCCCCTTTGCTCGGCCAAATATGCAAGGACCGCCACAAGTTCTCCCTGCCATAGGTGGGACCGTACGTCATCATGGAGACGCTCCGGCCAGGCGCCTATGAGTTCAAGACCATCAACGGTGAGGTCTTCATCAATGTTTGTAACATCAACCAGCTATGTCACTTTTACCCTTAATAAACGCACATTTCCTCTTATTATTAGTTTCGCTGTCGAACTCCCCGATCTTTTGTGACATCCGACCCCAGCAAACGGTGAGGTGTCGGGCCTCACTTGGGGACTAATAAGAACATATCTATCCGTTAGACAATCTCTATGTCCGACCCTTTCTCACGATTAAGACCCAAAAGCGAAGTTTGCGAAAATAAATCTTGAGTAAAGCTAGTCGGACCGCGAGAAACCTACTCCCCAGTGGCTACGGCGCCTTTGCTCACTAGTGTAATCAGAGTTTCTTTTCCGCACCCTGGGCATTTTTGGCCTTAGCCATGGAAAGGGCTGGTACGCTTTAAAAATCTATCCGCCTAGCAAACGTTCTCAGTGCCCAACCCCCTTTCACGTTAAGACCTAGGAGCTAGGTTTGCGGGAACAAACTCTGAGTATAATTGAACGAGCTTCAGGAAACCTACGCCCCAGTGGCTATGGTGTCTTTGCTAACCAGCGTGATCAAAATTGGTTCACCCGCATCCCGAGTTTTTATGGCCTTAACGACAAAAAGGGTCGGAATGCACTAGCCTTTTTATACAAAAAGGGAAGAAGAGCTAAAAAGTTGTTTGCTATAACGAAATTTAAGAGCTTGTCCATTTATTACAAGTTCTCTGCCTAACTAAATTCTTGCGCGTGATGTCCTCATCCTCTATCTCCATAGGAAAACCTTGTCCCAACAAGTAACGCAAGTCAATTGGATGGCCTGACCGACACTATGAAACGGGTAGGGAGTAGCGAGATGCCCCGTGCGGGTCGTGCCGACCTTGTTGCGAACAACGGACCCAGATCCTACTCAATCATACCCGGTAAGAGCTTCCTAAACCCATCACTCTTATCATCGAAGTAAATCTTGTACCTAGGTCAATCGAACGACACCAGGAAGCTGCCGAGAGATGAACGCATGCCGATCCAAATCTTCTCCGCGAAGGATCCGACGAGCGATAGTTCACCTTCAAAGGCTATGAGCCACCGCAGGTAAATGGGATACAGAGCTAAAAATGCTCATACGGCCTATTAACGCCTAGGAGTTCAAAGGCTAGCCCACTAGTAGGTTCACGGCCGCTCCAGGGCACCCTAGAGTGAGGGGAGGTTAAGGATGGGCCCGCTAGCGGCCAATACCCAAGGCACGCGAAGCACCATAGGCGTCTCGACCCTCGTTTTGAGTCTTAGATGATGCAAGGTCCATGGTTTTTCCCTGAAAAAAGGCATCGAGCCCTCGAACCGGTCGAACGGATCTGGGAACTATATGGACCGACCACCAAGAATCTAGAGTCAGTCACCAGCTGACCTCGAACTGGGCCCCACGAAGGGGACGCTGGGCTCCACTCGAACAAGCCCATTAACAACTCACTGAGCACCGTGCTCCATCTAGCGAGGAAAGCATGGCATGGCTCAACCCCTCCATTCTAGCGAATGGACGTGTGAGGGGCAACGATCATAAGACGAACCGACCCCCTGACCGAACCCCTGCTACGCACGGGGGCACGGGGGCTCGGCATCGCAAAGAGACCAAACACGCGGTCGCAGACAGATGACGAGTCACCTCAGGTTGCGGAAACCGAGGGTGGGGTAACGCGTGAAACACGGCCAACCCCTACCGAGCCTCATAGGGCTCGAGGGCTCGAGCCGCCTGACCCTAAATCGGGAGACCGGGGTTCGAAGGCCGACCCGTGGAGGGTCCAAGGCCGCCTCACGTCGATCAAGAGCTAAGGGAGAAAACATAGATGAGCCCAAGCTCCCTTCGCCTGACCCGCCTAGAAGCCGATTGGGTCATCTCAACCTTCTCGTTCGATCCTAACTTCCCACCGAGCCCATAGAATCCCCATTGAGGGGGCATCTATTGGAAGACGGGTTAAGAAGCAGTGGAATGCCACATGAAGGCTTTGCTAAGCCCATCATGAATGACAGCCCATATTCCACTCGAACATGCCCGTTAGCAAGCTCACCGAGCGCGTCACCCGAGCCATCGAGGGAAGTAACGTTACCTCAACCCCCACAGTTGTGGAAACCACGGATGGGGCAACAATCACAAAGTCAAGCCGATCCTTGATCAAACCCCCGCTACGTGCGGGGGCTCAAGGAAAGTTGGACTCGCAAGGAGACCAAACACGTGGTCGCATAACGATAACTTGGATCCTAAGGAGGGGGTACGTACGAAAACAAGAGACGTTTTCTCCTACTAATCTCGCTATCCTCTCCACGATCTTTAGTGACACCTGACCCCAGCAACGGCAAGGGATCAGGTCTCACTCGGGGGCTGGTAAGGGTATAAATACACCCTTTCTAAAACAGTCGTCGCGCCTGACCTCTTCCTTACGTTAAATCTAGTGGTAAGGTTTGCGGAAACAAATGATGGAGCATGGCTAGTTGGACTATGAGAAACCTACGCCCTTGCGGCTACAGCACACTTACTCTCTAGCGCAATTAGAGTTTCCCTCCTACACCTCAGGCCCTGCGGTCTTAAACAAACAGAAGGGTTGGAACACACGAACCCCTTTCCACACATAAAAATGGAGGAAAAACAAACTTAGCCAAACAAAACAAAGCGATAAGTTTGTGCGATAGTGCAGAAGGGTCGGAGTTTGTCTACTTTTTACATGAATGATTACTCGACCTATCTGACTAACTAACCCCTTTGGGGTGGAACTGTGTCTTCCATTTTGTCTGCCAGGTCCCGCGAAAGAGGAGCCACCGCCGCCTCTATCTCATCCAGCTCGGTGTCAGTATAGCCAGGCGCAAAGTCGAGGTTCATCATCTCTAGGTCGATGTTGTCCCCATAATGAGAACGAGCAATCACGAAGGATTGATGGACCCTGGTGCGGAGGGCGTCCCTCCCAAGCTGGCGCGCCCACGCCGTAATCTCGATGGCACGGGCCGCGAGCGAACTGGTCCTTTTCGATCGCACCACCTCCAGGTCATCGCAGACCACTCTGAGGGCGGTGTTCAGGATACCAAGCTCATCGCTCTCCACCTAAAGGTTCCTCCTTGCCTCGGTGAGGTCCATGGCCATCCCGATAGAGATGCCCTCGGCATTCAACCTCTGGGTCATCGCAGTTCCAAGCTCGGCCTAGAGGGAGCCGATCTTCTACTACACATCGTCATGCTCTCGAAGGGCCTAGTCGAGCTCCTCGCGAGCTGCGCCATGCTCCGAGTGAGGCATCTCCATGGTTTGGAGCAGCTTGTCCCGCTCCTTGCGCAGCTAGGTGACCACCACAGCGTCCAGACTCAACTTCTCCTCCACGGCCGTGAGCTTCTCATTGACCCCCAACTTCAGCTCCCGCTCCTTCTCAACCTCGGCCAGAAGGTCAAGGATCTGCTGGCGGGTCTCGGCGTCCTTCTAAAATAGCTCGTCCCTCTCCCTCCTAACCTTGGTGGCCTCCTCGTCATCCTCTCGTGACCTCACCAATAGAGACTCGAATGCCCTCTCAGCCTCGTCCGTATCCTGACGGGCCTCGGCCACACGCAATCGGAGACTGTTCGCCTCCTTGGCAACAGGAGTCAGCTCAGCCATCTTCTGCTTGGCGGCAGCAAGCTAGGCCATCACCTCCCCATGCAGCCATGCCTCCTCGACGAGGCGGTCCTAGGTTCCCTTTTGCTCATGAAGGAACCGCGACTTTCCCCGGCTACGAGCAATAAGGGACTAAAAGAAGACGATGGTCAGAATATAAGAATATGTGGAGAAAGGAAAAAGCGAGAAGCAGGATCGAGCAAGTACCCAGCCAGCAGGAATGGCAACGTCGACCAAGGCACCTCGGGCATGGTCTAGAGCTTTGAGCACAAACATGACTCCCACGTCGAGGCTTTCCCACTCCATGCTCTTGGTGGCGTCGTCGAGGGTAAAGAGCATCGACGCCGGGTCCTCTGGATTTGTCCACCGGAGTAGGGGTTCGCCCCGCGCGGGTGAGTGGCTGCCTCCCGACATCAAGACAAGGGATGATTCCCCGCCGGTCCTCTCTGCCCCTGCGACGACGTCCAAATACCCTCGGCCGCGTCCCCCTTCTTTCGGCCCACGTCGGGCACCGTCGTTTGGGCCATCGGTGGTGCGGGTTGCGACGCTGCCTCGGGCGCCACCATGGTTGTGTCTGGCTGTGGCCCGCCCATCATAGCAGCCGCCACCTCCGCCTGTGTCAGCAAGGCCTAGACCGACTACGTCACGCCCATCACGGTCGGCGCCACGAGCGTGAACGGTGGCTCCATCCGCCCCGACGTCGGCAGCGGTACCACCTCCATCGCCGACTGCTCGGTGACCTCTGAAGGCGCCCCTCAAGCCCCTACGCCCGCTTGTCCCGCCGAAGGCACGGGTGTCACCGTGGGCAGCGCTAATAGGCCGGCGATGTGGTCACACCAACGCCGCTCCTGCCCGAAACGGGTGCGACACCAACCGACGGCTGTCGCCCCGCTTGAAGGGCGACGCTCTTCGTTTGCGCTAGCGCCAAAGGATCACGCCGCTTCACGATGCTGCAAAGAAAGAAAAGCACAAGTCATGACGAAAATAGAGAAAAACAGAGAAAAACTGAGGAGATGGTGACTTACATCGGCGCTGTTGGACGGCGGATACGTTTGGGGGGCGAACCCCTAGACCCATGATCCACATCATCAGGGCAGGACCATTTCAAACCCGCCCCCTACTCCTAGGCAGAGGGGCTCTCTCCCTTTACATCTTGGGGCGCGACGGTAGAGCCACCCGCCTCCGCTGGCACCTCGGGCGTGGTGGCAGATCCACTCACCCATGTGGCTCCTAGGGCAGGTCAACGGTCTGGCCTGCCTCCGCCGGTCCCACAGACACATCCTCCCCTCCATGGAACGAGAAGGCCCCCGACTCCTACAAAGACGAGCGAATACCCGTCAGCACATCCTCACTCTCTAGGCCATCACACTCGGTGTCATAGGCTACCTCGTCGTCATCGTCCTCATCATCATCATCATCACTGTCGGTGTCCTCCCCTCACTCTCACGCTCCCAGTTTTTGCTGCCTCTTCTTCCTCTTGTCCTCCTTCACCTTCCTCAGCCGCTCGGCCTCGGCGTGATTCGCCTCCCTCACGGACGGATCCCTCGGCAGCGGAACCTGGTGCTCTATGAGGACAAGGTTCCTCGGCTGGTCCCCCCATCTCAATGTTGGTGTCAAGGGGTCGGGAGATCAATTGAAGAGGAGGCATGAGGAAAGGAAACTTACGAAGACAATGTTGCCCGGTTCCGACCGCATCAGAGGGTGCCCTGGCACCGGGTACACGAAATCAAGGGGAGCCCCCGCATCTTCCTGTGAAGGCTCCATCACCTCCTTGATGCGCTGCGTGACTTTAGAGGGGGAGAGTGCTCCCTCGACCAGCACTGTCCCGATGAATGATGCCTCGGGCGCCATCGCATATAGCGGAAGCGCGCGCCTCATCAGTGGCGCCACCCTCCTCGTATGGTAGGCCCCGATGATGCCCGACCCCTTTAGGCCCCTCTCTTTTAGGATGCGGATGGTGGCGAGGTGGTCCCAGATCTTCTTCTTGTCATTCTCCGGGACACCCCACTTTCACGAATCCGGGGCCTCTTCGATTAGGCGCCCGGAGAACTCCGGCAGGGGGACGGCAACATCATTCTTGAGATAGAACCAATGCAAATGCCACCCTTTGTTGGAGGTCGATAGCCGCATCGATGGGTACTCACCGACCCGGTTGTTCCGGAGGTGGATGCCGACGCATCCCATCGACGTATACAGCTCATGCTTCTTCTCCCTCTTCTTCTAGAGGGTAACGGCGAAGAAGTGCCGCCATAGATCAAAGTGGGCACTAATCCCTAGGAATCCCTCACATAGGGCGACGAACACCGCCATGTGCTGCATTCCGTTGGGATTGAGGTGTTGCAGCTCAATCTTGTAGTAGTGCAGCAGCCCCCGAAGAAATTGGTGGGCAGGGGTAGCGAACCCACGCTCATGGAAGTGCGCGAATGACACCACGTAGCTAGCGGGTGGCAACGACACGTCCTCCTCACCGGGCAGCAACCACTCGTCCGTGGTCCGCATGCAGAGAAGATCACGACGGACGAGGCCCTCCATACACTGGAACATGATGTCAGAACAGCATCACGGATCCATTGGAATATGGGGGCGGGCGAACGCAAGCTCGATGGTGGCTGGGACGTGGATGCATGAAGCCTAGGCGATTGGCGGTGGAGGCTGCAGATGCGAAGGCAAGAAGGCAAGGTCTGAAACCCTAGGGCGAACCCTTTGGTTTTATAGGGGCGACGGATATGAGGAAACCAACCGTCTGCCTAGATCTCCGTGCCCGCTATGATCTGCTATAACGTCATGTTGCGGGATATGCACACGCAATCCCTATCCTTTCCCTCAAAAGACGTGCTGGACGTTTCACCTCCCTGGGCGGGCCATGACTCATTACGAGTAAGAGGAATACAGATAAAAAACGCCTCTACGGCCCATCTGGGCCTAGGAGTTCGACGGTTGGCCCATCAATGGGCTCGACAATCGCTCCAGGCACCCTTATGATAAGGGATGGAAAGGGATGAGCCTCGCGAGCGGTCAGTACCTAGGCGCACGAGCGCCACGGGCATCTCGGCCCACGATCGGGTCTCAGCTGGACTGACCCTAGCCAGATCCCCGTGAATGGGATGCCGGGACCCCAACCGAACCATCCAGCTAACGAACCACCAAACCTCTCAGCCATACCCGCGAAGGGTTCGATCTCGGCAAAAGGAATCACCGTTCCTAGGACACGCTGTGGGCGACAAAAGAAGGCCAGGGCCCTTAGAGTCCTCCCTTTCAAAAAACCTCCGAATGAGTATTCTACTCCTCCACAGGCTCGGGCTACACCCATCGGGTGTGCTCGCGCGCACCCACTGGCAAGTCAAAAAAACCCCAGGTGATTCTACCCGAATCACCCGGGGGCTCGGGGGCTACTGTCGGGGACCAATACTAGGGTACCCGAAGAAGAGGAGCTAATGCCCAGCAACGCTAATTCATTAGAGCGATCAAGGGCACGACTACACCTCTTGGTGGGCTCCACCTCATCCAACCACCAAGGCAATGGACTTCGCCTCATCCGACCCCTGAGGGTTGGCCCTGCCTTAGAGGACACTAAGGTCGCGGACTCCGCCTCGTCCGACCCCTGAGGGTTGGCCCCGCCTTAGTGGACACTAGAGCCGCGGGCTCCACCTCGTCTGACCCCTCGAGGGTAGGGTACACCTCGGCTGACTCCTGAGGTTTGGCCCAGCCTCGTTTGACCCCGAGGGTTGGCTCTGCCTCACCCGACATCTGGGGGCTGGCTCTGCCTCGCCCGATCCCCCGTGGGTTGGGAGCGCCTCGGCTGACTCCCGAGGGTTGGCTCAGCCTTGTACGACCCCCGAGGGTTGGCTTCGCCTCACCCGACGTCTGAGGGCTGGTTCCGTCTCGCCCGATCCCTCGGACACGGTTCGTAACGGAAGCTCATGCCGCTGCCAACCACTACGGGCCAGAAAGTACTACCCAGGGTCAAACTTCTGGCATCGTGTAGGAAGCGTCATGTCTCAGCATGACCCGTCCCCATGACATGTCATTCCCGAGAACTCATATCGCCTATAGGGACGAACGCGTGGTCACTATGCTGCCCCCTCCCTGTACGGTCGCTGATCAACACGACTGGTTCGCCACACCGCCCGGCGGGGTGAAGCGGGACATTATGACCCGCTGACAAATGCCAGGGCATCGCTGTGTCAGTGGACAGGCGCCCGGCGTGGGTCTCTCCGTGTCGCCACATGCCATGTCAGAGGGGTCCGCGTAGAGGAGAAGAAAGGATCGACGACTCTGAAGGACTTCCTCGGCCTCCCATTCTCTGTTCTCTTTCCCTCTTCCCCTCAGCTGTAACTCCTGTTTTCCCTTGGTCTATAAAAGGGAAAGCAGGGCGTCTCACTAGAGGCATCGGTTCACCGCACCGCATCAGACATCGAGCACCGAGCAACCGAACCTCACAGACTTGGGAGCTACCTCCCTCTCTCACCAGTTTGTAACCCCCTACTACAAACTCAGTGCTATTAACACGAGCAGCCCAAAACTGGACGTAGGGACATTCGACCCGAACCAGTATAATCCTTGTGTCCTCTTAGCATACCATCCGGGTTAGACGCGCAATATACAAATTTACACGTTAGTGCTTACTCGAAACACCGACAATTCATTATCTATTTTTCAGAAGCATTGAACTTTTCTCAACTATTCTTTGAAAACTTATCCCGTTGGTTCAAATTTTAACATAGATTTTCAACTAGACAAATATCATCAAAAATTGCTTCTGAAAAAAAGAATAAAACTTAAACTCATAGAACACTGTTCATATGGCCCAAGTCCGTTGAAACAATGAAATTCGGCCCGGCCTGTACTGTTCTCGCGTGCGTTGCGTCTTCCCAGGCCGCAACCTGGGCCTAGGCCGGCAAAGGCGCTCACCGCGCGCGCCCGCTTGGGCCGAATCTCGGTCCAGCGAATCGCAGCTGTTCATCCAGATCCGACGGCCAGCCGTCGTCTTTGGGAGATCAAACCCCCCCCCTCGGGGCGGTGGTGCCCTGATCCCCACAAGCCCCACAAGCGATGCGGTGAGAAACTCCCGAAACCCTAGATCTGACCGGCGCCGCCGCAGGTCCCCTCGCCGGAGCGCGCGCTCCCCAGTGGGTGAGCTCGTTGCCGTCGAGCGATCCTGTGATGGTGCCCTCGGCCGGGCTTGCACGCAAGGTGGTGAGCACGGCTCGGCTTCTCCCCGCGCGCCGTCGAGGCGACGGCGGAGCTCCTACCCGCGCGGCGGTAGGAATGAACCCGCGCGACGGCGGTGGTGATGCACGGGGAAGAGTCCAGGTAGGTCCTCCCCCTTTTCGTCCGATCCGTTTCTAGGGTTAGGGTTGTGTACTGTTCTTCTTCCCCGAGCCGTTCGCGCGGGTTAGGGTTAGGGTTTGAGTTGCTTTTCAAAACCAAAACCCTTTTTTACTGTTTTTCTTCGCCTGATTTGGGTTTAGGGTTCGATGAACCCTTTGTTTAGATCAAAACGAATCTATCACCTCCTTCTAAATGCTGCTACTCGGTTTTCTTTTTTGATAGACTAGATATACAACTAGTTAGGCGACTGATACCATTGATAGATATAGAACAGGATCACTAGCTACTTGCTTTTGGAATAAAAGGTGAGTCCATTTTGCAGATCCATTTTGCATCTACTACGTGCTATCGTCGATCAATGCCGCTCATTATTCTTTGCCGTTCGTGTTCGAACCGTTTCGTTCGTTCAGATGTCAAGAGGTGGCTCTCCGAGCTGCGCGGCAAGGACATGCCAGACAATTACTCCTGGTCCTACAAAAGGTAATACGGAGTAGGAGTACTATACCATGATATGATGATGCGATGATCGATGAATCGCAGTGCAGCATTTCTTGCCTGGATGACGAGGATTTTCTTTGGTTGCCAGTTAATTAAGTTAATTTCTTTCTTTGCCTGTGTCGATCTGTATTGATTGAATTGTTACTAATTTCTTAATTCATATCGATTATTCTTCTAGACTATAATTTCCTTTTATATATATATATATATATACTACCCTGTAGCTAGGTACAAAATAACTTATTCTGTAGCCACTTTGAGTTACAATAATTACTATGTTAATTTACGAGATTATAGTA